>NW_021024633.1:720888-784224 GCF_004153795.1 Camellia sinensis | reverse complement strand
ATTGAATTGAAATGGAAGTAGAATAAAAATAAAAATGAAAGTCGTACTGGGTTGTGGCTCACCCTATATGGGAATATCATTTTCAGGTACAGGTAGCATGCCACCTCCAAGGACATAGCTTGGGAGGCTAGAGGCGGACATACTTTTGTCGTTTTACTTTTTGATGTATTACATGTAAATTCAAGCCAAGGGGCTTAATGTGTATGAGTTAGTACTCTTTTGTTGTAACCAAGTGTTAGCTTGGAAAGCTGTAAGCCCATAGGGCATTTGCTTTTGTTGTTAACATGTAATACTTATTGTAATGAAACTCTGATAAATGAAAGAATGTGGAACGTTTGGATATCAATGCATGTTTCTTTTAATGGGTTTAATGTTATTATTTTGAGGGCGTTACAAGCTAGGAGAGACGCGAAATGGACCCGACACTGTTTGAGGTTGCGAAAAATGACGATGACTCTGATTTGGAAGCGGAGCTTAAGCTTTTATCTTGATATGTTCTTGATGAGTTGCTCCTTGTGGCTCTTCAACACCAGAGTGTCAACTTTGTCGAGAAAATTATCCTTGCCAAGGCGAATCTTCCTAATGATATTATCCAAATTAACATAATGGAGGTGTTCTCTTTCTCTAAAAATTTTGGATAATTACATTGTAGTGTATGAAATTTGTCCTCAAAATATGAATAAACAAAAACTAGCAGCACTGTAATATCTTCTGTTTTTTTTTTGTTTTACTTTTTTTATCAGCAAAGAAAAACGGTATTACTGATATGTTGCAACTTGTAAGCAAATTAGATCGGATGAGCTTGCATTTTAATAAAAAATAGCGTACCACAATGCTATTGCATTTAATGAATAGATCACACCTCATGTCTAATTCTGTGATTGAATTTATGGACATAAAAGCAATGTTTAGAATAAAGTCTCAACAAAATTTTGGTATGTTCAAGTTAAAATGTTTTAAGAAATCTAGTTAAACTTGATTTAGATTCCAATGGAAAAACATGAAGTCAACTCTAGCCCTACAAATGAGAAGGAAGTCTTGGCCTTGGAATTGGATATCCATCCTCTAAATAACACTGAAGTCCACGATGATGATGATGATGATTGAGATATTGCTGATCGCCCCCTTATTCCAAACAATATAGCCGATCAAGGAATTGACGTCTTAAAAGTTGCTCTGCTAATCAGATTCTTCACTTTAATATCAGGTTCTACGATTTCAGCTCTTAGTAACTTAAAGGATTCAGGAAAAAATGAAACTAACAAAGCCGAGCTCACACTTGCATTCAAAGACATATTCTTGCATCCAGACAAGTTACCAGATGTTTTCTACAACATCTTGTTACTGACGATCGCGTTCATAGTGAGCATTGCATTGGCTGTGGCTTCACTGTGGCCGATTATTAAGGACCGGTCATTTTGTTACCAGACAATTCTGTTTGCTGGTGTGGCTGCTTTCGTTTTTAGGTTTGGTTATATACTAAAGGACAAGGCGCCTAAATTCTGGTTAACTGCTATAGATTCCCTCAACATTCCAAGCTTTTGGTTGGGGGTGTATGGCTTTTCTCTAGTCCTCTTCGTAGTTACCATATCAAGTGGAGCACATCTTCTTTCTGCATTTTGCCATGTGGGTTAAATTTTCACATGCTCTTATATTTTACCTCAAATCTAACTTTGTCTTGTGGCCTTTTAGTTGTTTTAATCAATTACTAGACTTCGTGTCAAGTTGCAATTGAGCTTAGTTGTACAACACTGTTTTAAAAAATGGCGAAAAATCTAAAGTGAAAGGATTAAAATGGAATTTTGATAAAAGTATAAGGGTGCCTAGGACTAGAGTGGAGGGACTGAAGTGGGCATAAAAGTATAGGAATGCAAAGTGAATGTTGTCATTGACTGTCTTCCGTTAGTTTTCGAAACGACGTTATAGGAAGAGACTCAATTGCACTTTGTTATATTTTTTATTTTTTAAAATTTTAATTTTATCCTTTCAAATATATTATGTTTTTTAAAAATTATGAAATTTTTTATATAAATTAACTATCTCTTTATTTTTGAAATTGAATCCTCAAAAATGATATTTGTTTCCAAGAGTCCTATATAAATATAAATAAACCGTCCCCATTTTTTAAAATTTTAATTTTATCCTTTCAAATATATTAAATTTTTTAAAAAAAAATTATGAAATGTCTTATAAAAATTAACTATCTCTTTATTTCTGAAATTGAATACTAAAAAATGATATATCTTGTAACGCCCTCAAAATAATAACATTAAAACCCATCATCTTAGACATGCATTGATACAAAGAAACCAATCATCTTTCCATTAATCTGAATAGTTCTTACAAAAGTATTACATGTTAACAACAAAAGCAAATGCCCTACGGGCTTACAGCTTTCCAAGTTAACACTTGGTTACAAAAAGAAGAGTGCTAACTCAATACTTATTAAGCCCTTGGCTTGAATTTACATGTAATACATCAAAAGAAAGCAAATAACAAGCAGTCTGTCTGCCTCTAGCCTCCCTAGCTATGTCCTTGGAGGTGGCATGCTACCTGTACCTGAAAATGATGTCCCATAAAGGGTGAGCCACAGCCCAATAGAAATACACTAAACCAGCCATGAACAATGACTAAAAGATTAGCAGTTGATAGATGGTCAACACAGATACATCCACATATATCACATTTCGATTTCATAACATTAAGTGTCCATGTTACATTTCATTTCCCATGTTCTTTTCCAACTTGAGTTTGATAAACAAGGCTCGAACACCTAGCCCACAAATATTAATGAGATTTAGAACTCATCTTTAAAACACTTTCAAAATTCATGAGGGATACAACATTTTAATGCTGTATTCACAACACATAAACCTTCCATACTTTGCGAAAGATACATATTTCGGTCTGTATCAACATAACTAGAATCACTTCTATGAACTTTACAATTGATAGCGATATATTATTTTAAGTGCTAATATCAAATCAAATTCAAAACACTTCCATAACCAACACTTGATACACATTGTAGTGCTGTCAATGTCCACACAAAATCCGGTTTTAGAGGTCCATCCCTATCTTCCCCTAACCGGGAGTACATCCCCCATATCCTCTCACACCAACACATGTATATAAACATAGACTCATATACCAATCAATCATACAAATAGAATTATGTAATTATTCCCAGTTGCTAATATCAATAAGCATACCAAATTGATTAGTTTTAGTTTGCCTAATCATCATGCAGTTGTCTAACAACGAATCAAGACTATCCTCCACCGATAGCCCAAAAGCAGTTATTTCTATATTGAAAATAAATCAACCAAATGGATTATATAATCAACTTTCAACTAGGTGAGCGATGAACGAATCAATACTACACCCTTTATCCCATAACACATCCAATTCCAAACATTCTCATTTAATTCTTCTTTTCTCTTCAAATTAATTAACCAATAATTTGTAATGTAATTAAGGAACATTTCCCCATAATAACATCACAACCCTAAGGTTTCCATTTCACCAAATAATTCATATTGATCTCATTCTCTATGCCAAACATGCATATAAGGTTATATAAACAAAACCCCAACTTTTTGTAAAATTACGCAAAGGCCCAAACTTTCTCAAATTACCCAACAACCCCCAACTCATCAAAATACTAAAATTCAAAGACAAAACTCATGAAGAGGAATAGGATATCCCTACCTCGAAGTTAGAGCTCAAACGGGGAAGTTGAAGAAAACCAAAATGCTTCAAACTCAAAGATTCACGGATCAAATGGAGCCCTTGACGATCCACACACTTTTTACAAAGGCCGAAGGATAGTGAGACACTCTCTAGATCAAACCCTAGAGAGAAGGGAGTTTCTAGAGAGAGGAGTTCTCAAAATATCTTTTTAGAAAGTAAAGAGAGAGAGAGAGAGAATGTAAAAAGTGATTTTAAAATGCCCAGCTGCCAACTGATATACGACATTCCTGCTCGAGCGGAGAACACAAACGCTCGAGCGTCAAGAACAAAAAACTAGGTATGCTCGAGGGCAAGAAGGCCCGCTTGAGCGCCAAGACACAAGAATAAATGTACATCTGCTCGAGCGCGAAAACCAGTCTGCTCGAGCGTAGATTTCTCCCTCCCAGAACTTACACCAAAAAGTACTACCCGCTCGAGCTCCAGAGTACCCGCTCGAGCGCACCCGCTCGAGCGCAAAGAAACCCGCTCGAGCGTGAAAAACATGCCTGCAGAAGTTCTGCAGAGCACCAAAATACTAGGAGCATGCAATATCTGCTCGAGCGCAAGAAGACCCGCTCGAGCGGACCTCCTAAAAACTGGGCAACAAAGAATTGAAACCAAAGCCCAACCAACCTATAACAACTCTGCCCAATACATCCTGAAACTCAAACAAATGGAATTTAAGGATGACAACAAGATAGATACAACTACCAACTCCACGGAACTGAGTCCGGAATACAACAGAACAATAAAGGGACAACCGGGATCGCTATAACCTCCCCCCCTTAAAGAATTTTGTCCCCGAAATTAAATACAAGTTTTTGAAAAACAAGATTTTCTCAATTCCCAACATTATCACAATGCGAATTTTAACAACTCGACCCATTACCGGTCATCTCATCTCTTTTCAAGAGGCAGTTTACAACATTTTCCACAACATGCATTATAGTTATGCATTCCCTGAAATTCCACAAATTTCAATACTACATTCCACAATTGTATATCATATTCAGTATTCATGATATATTTCCATTTCTACAATACATCCAACATATGCAATGTTACACTAAACTTTCATTTTGAGGCAAGTTTCAAAATACTTCCATTAAATCAAAACATAAACCATGTTTTACAACCTAAGATATATTCAATACTCTTAAGGTTCAACAATATTACAAAATTACCAAAGCATGGTTACACATCAACAAACAAGTCCGGATATTTCTCGCGGACTTCCAACTCATGTTCCCAAGTGGCTTCCTCCACTCCATGATGTTTCTACAAGACTTTTACCAAGGGAATGGTCTTGCCTCGTAAGACTTGATCCCGCCTATCCAAGACCCGAATTGGTCTCTCCTCATACGAGGCATCCTC
This sequence comes from Camellia sinensis, assembly GCF_004153795.1. Lineage (NCBI taxonomy): Eukaryota > Viridiplantae > Streptophyta > Magnoliopsida > Ericales > Theaceae > Camellia > Camellia sinensis. The sequence goes on along the minus strand of NW_021024633.1, from coordinate 779,118 downwards.
ATCTACCTCCAAGTCGGTCCAATCTAACACATGGGATGGATCCGGCTCATACTTCCTAAGCATACTCACATGAAACACGTCATGCACTCCGGACAACTGCGGTGGTAAAGCTAAACGATAAACGACCTCTCCAATCCTCTCAAGGATCTCAAAGAGACCGATAAACCGAGGGGACAACTTCCCACTCTTCCCAAACCTCATCAAACCTCGCCTAGGTGATATTTTCAAGAAGACATGATCACCTACCTCAAATGCCAAAGGCCTCCTCCTACGGTCGGCATAACTCTTTTGGCGACTCTGAGCGGTAACAAGCCTCCTACGAATAAGCTCAACTTTCTTCGTCGTCTCCCTAACCAACTCCGGACCCAACAAAGGTGCATCACCCACCTCGGCCCAACACACTGGAGACCTACACGGTCGGCCATACAAGGCCTCAAACGGTGCCATACCGATGCTAGACTGAAAACTGTTGTTGTAGGCAAACTCCACCAATGGAAAGTGCCTCTCCCACGTCCCACTAAAGTCAAGGACACAACCTCGAAGCATATCCTCAGGGATCTGAATAGTACGCTCGGACTGCCCATCAGTCTGAGGATGATAAGCCGTAATAAAGGTCAACTTAGTGCCCAAGGCACTCTGCAAACTCTGCCACAACCTAGCAGTAAAACGAGGATCTCTATCTGAGACGATCGTCACTGGGACCTCGTGCAATCTCACTATGTCCCGAATATACAAGTCGGCGAGATGATCTACCGAATCTCTCACGCGCATAGGAATGAAGTGCGCCGATTTAGTCAACCGGTCTACAACCACCCAAATGGCATCACTACCCCGCTGAGTCCTCAGAAGACCTACAACGAAGTCCATAGTGATATGCTCCCACTTCCACTCGGCAATAGGCAAGGGTTGCAACAAACTCGCTGGCCTCTGATGCTCGGCCTTCACTTGCTGGCAAGTAAGGCACTTCGATACGAAAATAGCCACATTTCTCTTCATACCCCGCCACCAAAACTGGTGACCCAAATCCCGATACATCTTAGTGCCTCCCGGATGCACCGCAAGGCGCAAATGATGGAACTCTCGGAGTACTTCCTCTCGGCAAGACTCCGGCACAAACAAACGGTCTCGGTATCTCACACTTAGGTCGGGATACACCGTCAAACCTTTCTCAACCTTCCCACTGGAGATCTTCTCTCGGAGGGACTCTACCTCAAGGTCACCTCTCTGTGCCTCTAACACTCGGGTCACAGGTGTAGGCTGCGCAACAACAAAAAACAAGGCCGCAGCCTCAACGGATTCGCCCAGAAGCAAATCAAACTCGCCAAGTGCACCCAACATCTCTCATTCCCAAATGGCTATACAAGCTACATCACCAATGGATTTCCTACTAAGGGCATCGGCCACAACATTGGCCTTTCTCGGGTGATAGTGCAACTCAAAATCATAGTCCTCAATGAACTCCATCCATCTCCTCTGCCTCAAATTCAAGTCTCTCTGTGTAAACAGATACTTCAAACTCTTGTGGTCCGAGAACACCTCGAACCTCTCACCATAAAGGTAGTGCCTCCAAATCTTCAAGGCAAAGATCACTACTACTAACTCTAGGTCGTGTGTAGGGTAATTTTTCTCGTGTATTTTCAACTGACGTGAGCCAAAAGCTACCACTTTCCTCTCTTGCATCAACACACAGCCCAAACCCTCTCGTGAGGCATCACAATAAACTGCATAACCCAACCCTCTCTCCGGAATAATCAAAACCGGAGCAGTGGTCAATCTAACCTTCAACTCTTGGAATGACTTTTCGCAAGTCTCACCCCACACAAACTTGAACCCTTTTTGCGTCAATCTAGTCAACGACGAAGCTAGCCTGGAGAAATCTTTCATAAACCGACGGTAATACCCAGCTAATCCCAGAAAACTGCGGATCTCAATCACACTCTTAGGCTGTGCCCAATCTTGCGCTGCCTCTACCTTGGATGTATCAACAGACACCCCTTCTCCAGATACCACATGGCCTAAGAATTTGACCTCTCCTAGCCAGAACTCACACTTCCCAAACTTGGCATAAAGCCTATAGGCTCTAAGCAATTCAAGCACCACTCTCAAGTGTTCTTCGTGCTCCTCCTCAGAAGGCGAATAGATAAGGATGTCGTCCACGAAAACGACCACAAATTGATTTAAAAATTCCCAGAAAATTCGGTTCATCAAGTCCATAAAGACTGCCGGTGCATTGGTAAGCCCGAATGGCATCACCAGAAACTCATAGTGGCCATACCGCGTACGAAATGTCGTCTTAGGAATATCTTCCTCCCTGACCCTCAACTGGTGGTAACCCGATCTCAAGTTTATCTTAGAGAAACAACGGGAACCCTTCAACTGGTCAAACAGATCATCTATATGGGCATAGGGTACTTATTCTTGACCGTAGCCCGATTCAACTTTCGGTAGTCTATACACAGTCTCAAGGCACCATCTTTCTTTTTAGCAAAGAGGGCCGGTGCTCCCCACGGCAAAACACTAGGGCGAACAAAACCCTTATCTAGCAATTCCTGGAGCTGAATCTTTAACTCACTCAACTCGGCTAGGGCAAAACGATAAGGTGCCGTAGAAATCGGCGCTGTGCCGGGCACTAAATCAATAGAGAACTCTATCTCTCGGTGAGGTGGAAAACTAATGAGATCCTCGGGAAAAACATCCGAATACTCACAGACCACCCTCGGCAATACAATCTGGGTCTCATCACACTCACTACTCATAAAGCTAGCAAGTAGACCACTAAGCTTATTCCGCCCTCGCGGATCATACATCGGTGGCAACACACTACCAACCCGATCCCCCAAGAAATGGAAACACTCCCCGCTCAAGGTACAAACTGTGACCCTCTGGCGGTAGCAATCAATAACAGCCCGGTATGACGATAGCCAGTCCATACCCAAAATAACATCAAAACCCTTCATGGGCATGACAACAAAAGGAAAAGGAAGCCTATGGTCGGCGACCTCTATAACAACCTCTAACACCTTGTTTCAAGATCAACTCACCACCAACAGGCGATACTACACATATAGGAGATGCTAACTGTGCCAACTCCAATTCCAAAACAGATTCAAATGCCGCAGATACAAAAGAATGAGATGCACCTGTATCAATCAATACACTAGTAACCGAGTTGCAAAACAAGAAAGTACCTCTCACAACTGATGGAGCAGGCATAAGATCCTACACGGTAACAGCATACACGTGCCCTGTAGGCCCCTGATCCAACTGCTCACCCCTCGGAGCAAACGACTGCTGCACTGAATGGGACGACGAAGCTCCCGGATTGGCCCTCGAGGCCTGCACAGACTGAGCTGGCTGAAAACCCTGCGTCTGCCTAGAACCAGACGCACCCGAAGTGGCACTCAACTGTGGGCAAAACCTCTTCAGGTGCCCAGGCTGACCACACTGATAACAAGACAAGGGCTGACCCCTGCCCTGACTTTGGCTCTGCGGTCTAGCTGAAGATGAAGCAGCTCTCTGACCTCCTCCCCTCTGTGGGAAAACTGAAGCCTTGTGGCCCAACTGACCACACTTGTAACAGGTGAACTCCCCCTGATTACCTCTCCCCGAGCCTGCACTCGGCACTGGAAAGTTCGACCTAGCAATACCACCCTGAGACTGCTGAGGGTTAGCACCCCTCTGTTTCCTACCATCACCCTGACCATCTTGGCTCCTCTTGGAGCCTCTCTGTCCCTCCTCATCCTGTATCATGATCTCCATATGGGCTGCAGCATCAACCAAGCGCCCATAGTCTCGGATCATTCAACCTCCAACTCTCATCTTGAGGTCGTGCCTCAACCTCTTCTCGAACTCAATACAGCGGCGTTCCTTAGACGCCACAAGTTCAGGTGCGAACCTGGACAAGCTAGTGAAAGCAGCCTCATACTCGGCTATTGAAGAACTCAACTGCAAAAGTTGACAGAACTGGTCTCTCAGCTTCTCCCTGACTACCGGAGATAAATACTTCTCCTGAAAAGCCTCCACAAAAGCCTCCCACGTGCCAGCAATACGGCCCCTCATGTATTTCCACCACTGACCCGCACTCCCTTTAAGCTGGAAGGATACCAAGGCCACTTTTAACGCTCCGTCCTCGATGCCAAGCATCTCGAACGTCTTACTCATTTGCTTTAACCACTCGTCAGCCTTCAGTGGCTCCTTCGGATCCCCAAATAAACTCGTCCGGGTTAGACCGGAAGAACTCCCTTTTCAAGAAGGAAGGCCCTGCCTCAACAACCTGGGCCTGAACTGGAGCCTGAACTGGATTCTCAGCTCAGAAAACAACCTGGGCCTGAACTGGAGCCTGAACTGGATTCTTAGCTCAGAAAATACCCATAGACTCCCTCAAAGCATCGGCTATCCCTCGGGCTAAAGTGCCTATAGCCTCCTGACCTGTTGGCTCGGCCACATTGACCTGGCCAACCCTCTCCTGCTGTGCTGGAATATCATCCGGTAAAGGCATCCCCTGCCTACCACGTCTACCACGTCCTCGTCCGGACATCCTAATAAAGGTAACGATGAACGTTAGCACATTCATAAATGTGCCAAAACTAAACACTTGCGTCCTAATACATGGACAATTGTAATTCACTCCACGTAAGCACATAAACACATAAGCACTTACAAATTTCATTTCTGGATAATGATAGTCCCGAGGCGTTACTAGAGTTTTGGTTAGAAACAACATTGATCAAGTGCTTTTCCAACAAGACTCACAGAAATCCAAGGATCCAATCAATATCCTAGAAACTAAATCCCATACTCAAGTAGTCACATAAACATGTTATCAAATAAACACATAATGTCACACATAAGTCTCTAACAAGCGAGACAAACCCATTGTGATACTAATCACTTCCCACGTACCCAAAGTATTCGAACCCGGTACGCTTTGATACTAAGTTGTAACGCCCTTAAAATAATAACATTAAAACCTATCAACTTAGACATGCATTGATACAAGAAACCAATCATCTTTCCATTAATCTGAATAGTTCTTACAAAAGTATTACATGTTAACAACAAAAGCAAATGCCCTGTGGGCTTACAGCTTTCCAAGTTAACACTTGGTTACAAAAAGAAGAGTGCTAACTCAATGCTTATTAAGCCCTTGGCTTGAATTTACATGTAATACATCAAAAGAAAGCAAATAATAAGCAGTCTGTCTGCCTCTAGCCTCCCTAGCTATGTCCTTGGAGGTGGCATGCTACCTGTACCTGAAAATGATGTCCCATAAAGGGTGAGCCACAGCCCAGTAGAAATACACTAAACCAGCCATGAACAATGACTAAAAGATTAGCAGTTGATAGATGGTCAACACAGATACATCCACGTATATCACATTTCGATTTCATGACATTAAGTCCATGTTACATTTCATTTCCCATGTCTTTTCCAACTTTGAGTTTGAAAACAGGGCTCAACACCTAGCCAAATAACTTAATGAGATTTAGACTCATCTTTAAAACACTTTCAAAATTCATGAGGGATACACATTTTAATGCTGTATCAACAACACATAAACCATTCCCATACTTTGCGAAAGATACATATTTCGGTGCTGTATCAACATAACATAGAATCACTTCTATACTTTACAATTGATAGCGATATATATTTTAGTGCTATATCAAATCAATTCAAACACTTCCATAACCAACACTTGATACACATTGTAGTGCTGTATCAATGTCACACAAAATCCGGTTTAGAGGTCCATCCCCTATCTTCCCCTAAACCGTGGAGTACATCCCCCATATCCTCTCACACAACACATGTATATAAACATAGATCATATACAATCAATCAATACATAGAATTAATGTATTATTCCAGTTGCTATATTCAATAGCATACTCAATCGATTAGTTTTAGTTTGCCTAATCATCATGCAGTGTCTACAACAATCAAGACTATCCTCCACCGATAGCCCAAAGCAGTTATTTCTATATTGAAAATAAATCAACCAAATGGATATATAATCAACATTTCAACTAGGTGAGCGATGAACGAATCAAACTACACCCTTTAATCCCATACACATCCAATTCCAACATTCTCAATTTAATTCTTCTTTTCTTCAAATTAATTATACCAATTAATTTGTCAATGTAATTAGGACATTTCCCATAATTAACATCACAACCCTAAGGTTCCATTTTCACCAATAATTCAATATTGATCTCATTTCTCTATGCCAACATCATATAAGTTTATATAAACAAAACCCCAACTTTTGTAAAATTACGCAAAGGCCAAACTTTCTCAAAATTACCCAACAACCCCCAACTCATCAAAATACTAAAATTCAAAGACAAAACTCATGAGAAGGAATAGGATATCCCTACCTCGAAGTTAGAGCTCAAACGGGGAAGTTGAAGAAAACCAAAATGCTTCAAACTCAAAAGATTCACGGATCAAAAATGGAGCCTCTGACGATCCACACACTTTTTACAAAGGCCGGAGGATAGTGAGACACTCTAACTAGATCAAACCCTAGAGAGAAGGAGTTTCTAGAGAGAGAAGTTCTCAAAATATCTTTTTAGAAAGTAAGAGAGAGAGAGAGAGAATGTAAAAAGTGATTTTAAATGCCAGCTGCCAACTGATATACGACATTTTCCTGCTCGAGCGGAGAACACAACGCTCGAGCGTCAAGAACAAAAAACTAGGTATGCTCGAGGGCAAGAAGGCCCGCTTGAGCGCCAAGACACAAGAATAAAGTACATCCGCTCGAGCGTGAAAACCAGTCCGCTCGAGCGTAGATTTCCCCCTCCCAGAACTTACACCAAAAAGTACTACCCGCTCGAGCGCCAAAGTACCCGCTCCAGTGCGACCGCTCGAGCGTAAAAATCACACCTGCAGAAGTTTTGCAGGGACACGAAATACTGGGAGTGTGCAATCTCTGCTCGAGCGCAACAAGGCCTGCTCGAGCGGAACGACCAAAAACCTGGCAACAAGATTTTAAACCAAGGTTCAACCCACCTGTTCGAAACATGCCTAACACATTCTAAAACTCAAACAAATGGAATTAAAGGACGACAACAAGATAGATACAACTACCAACTCCACGGAACCAAGTCCGGAATACAACTGAACAGTAAAGGGACAATCGGGATCACTATATACAGATAAATTAAACAAATCACTGTTCTTATTAAACAGAATCAAGAAGAAACTGCTCTTATTGAATTAATTCGTCGTTTAGAAGATCTAGAGTTAAAACAAAAATATACTGATAAATTAAAATCTTTATTAACCAATCATGATAAGAAACCAATTATTAGTTTATCCAAAACCTTAGAAAGATTTAAAAATAAACAAAAAGAAATTACATTACAGGATTTACAACTTGAAATTAATCAGATTAAACAAACCATTAGAGAATTACAAAGTAAATATAGAATCTCAGAAGATGAAATTATTACATTAAAACTTAATAAAAGTTTAGATAATTTTCAAACCAATGCTGAATCACCTAATGAATCAGAACATGACTCTGAACATACTAATCTTGATAATCTTTTGTTTGATAATCGATCACACCAATCCCATCATGAAGATAAAAGATTAAATCTTATCAATAAAATTAATATTCAAAAATGGTATTCAAAAGTTTAACTCATTATTGATGATTTTGAATTAAATATTATTGCTCTCATTGATACTGGTGCTGATCTTAATTGTATTCAAGAAGGTTTACTTCCTACAAAATATTATCAAAAAACAAGTGAAAAATTAATTTCTGCTAATGGTTGTAAAATGCATATTAAATATAAATTACCTAAAGTCCATATATGTCAACATAATGTCTTTTTCAAAACCTCATTTGTTTTAGTTAGAAATATGACCGATAAAGTTATTTTAGGCATACCATTTATATTCTTATTATATCCATTTACTATATCTAGTGAAGGAATAACAACTCAAGCTTTTGGTCAAACAGTTACTTTTAAATTCTTATCACTACCTGAAATATTGGAATTAAATCAATTAAAAGACTATTCTATTTCTCAATCTATTAATCGATTAACTCGTCAGTTACGTTTTCTCAAAGAAGAAGTCAATTATAAACGGATTGAACAACAATTAATTGATCCTGTTGTTATATCTCAAATTGAAGAATTTAAATTAAAATTAGAAACAACTGTTTATTCTACTTTACCAACTGCCTTTTGGCATAGGAAAAAACATGTAGTCACTTTACCATACATTAAGAATTTTAATGAAAGACAAATTCCTACTAAATCACGACCTATTCAAATGAATCATGAATTAGTTGAAATGTGTAAAAAAGAAATCAATGAACTATTAAAAAATCAAATTATTAGTCCTAGTAAATCACCATGGTCTTGTTTTGCTTTTTATGTTAATAAAAATGCTGAATTAGAACGAGGTGTCCCTCGCTTAGTCATCAATTATAAACCATTAAATAAAGTTTTAAAATGGATTCACTATCCTATTCCTAACAAAAAAGACTTAATCAAAAGACTTAGTCAAGCTGTTATTTTTAGTAAATTTAATTTAAAAAGTGGTTTTTGGCAAATACAAATTCATCCTAAAGATAGATATAAAATTGCATTCACTACACCTTTTGGTCATTATGAATGGAATGTTATGCCTTTTGGATTAAAAAATGCACCTAGTGACTTTCAAAATATAATGAATGATATTTTCAATCCATTTATTCATTTTTCCATAGTTTATATAGATGATATTCTTATTTTTTCAAAATCAATTAGTGAACACTGGAAACACCTTACTGCATTCTTTTATACCATTAAGAGTCATGGTCTAGTCATTTCTGCTCCTAAGATTAAATTGTTTCAAACCAAAGTCAGATTTTGAAGTTATGATATTCATCAGAATACTATTTTACCTATTAGTCGTTCCATTGAATTCGCGTCTAAATTTCCTGATGAAATCTTAGATAAAACCCAGTTACAACATTTTTTAGGATCACTGAACCTCTGTTTGATCGGTTAAAAGACAATCCTCCTCTTTGGTCTTCTACTCATACTGCTATTGTTAAACAAGTCAAACAATATGTCAAGTCTCTTCCTTGTCTTGGTATTCCTACTGAAATTCATTCAAAATTATTCAAACTGATGCCTCTGATATTGGTTATGGTGGCATCCTTCTTCAGAAAATCACTCCTTTGTCATATGAACAAATTGTTCGTTATCATTCTGGTGTCTGGAATAAAGCACAAAAGAATTATAGTACTATTAAACAAGAAATTTTATCTACTGTTTTATGTATTAGTAAATTTCAAGATGATATTTTAAATCAAAAATTTTTACTTCGTATTAATTGAAAATCTGCTAAATATGTTTTAGAACAAGATGTTCAAAATCTTGCTAGTAAGCAAATTTTTACCCGTTGGCAATCTATTTTAAGTATTTTTTATTTTGATATTGAATATATTCTTGGTTGTCAAAATTCTATTCCTGATTTTCTTACCAGAGAATTTTTACAGGGTGGATAATAAAACATATTCCCTCTATTTCATACCATAAATAGAAAATTAAACACTACAAATCCCTGATTAAGCATACTGCTTCTCGCCTTGCTTTGCTTAAATCAACCTATTCACCCACTAAACGTGCTCAATATATTCAGTTCCATCGGATTAAAGCTCAACGCCAGCAACTTTCTCATTATATTAATTGTTTACATTCACATACTAATCAATTAGATATCCTCTGTGGATGCTAATTTCATTTATCTATTTCACAGATGTCTCATCCCAGGCCTCCTTCTAAAGCCTTAGTCCCCTCTAGTCAACCTTTTGTTCCTCCTCCTTTGGAGTTAGTCACCAAATATCACCATGTTGAATTGGTTAATCGTTACCAAATTCTTGGTAATATTCTTAAGCCCAGTTATACATCTGCTTTGGCTACTGATCCTTTTGCTTCATCTAGTCAAACAGTTACTCCATATCCTCCTAACCCTATTAAATTTGCTCGTTCTGATTATGTTCAATCTACCACTACTAATCTGTTCTTCAAAGAACCTAGTTACAAAGAAACTAATGCTCGTGATCTTGCTAAATCCTATTTTCCTCCTGGATGGCATTTTGTTCCTTCCCATCCAGAAAAGTCAATCACTTTCTATAAAGATATTTTATTCAACCACCAATCCATTGTTATTAAACCCATTTATGATCGCACTTATACTAGTAAAGTTGTTTACCATTCACTCTGTATTCACAATATTGTTTCTATAAGTGAATGGGGTCCTCCTTATCAACTCCGCGATTTACCTAATCACTCCCTTCAGTATAGTTATTATGACTATATTGATGCATGGTTTAAAGTTTTCTTATATCAAAATGAAACCAATAGTCACTCCTGGTTTCTCCAATTTGATCAAAAATTCAAGTCTGCTTTTCCTACTTGGTTCAAACGATAGTGGTCTTAGTATGGCGCCATTTCTGATATTTTCTCTGCTATTCTTAATGATCAAGTCAACTATTTCTCCACTGTTTTCCCCTTCTGTCCACAGCAAAAGAAATTCCTTACATTGCTTATTTTCATATCCAAATACAAGTCCCATGGATATTTAAATGACAATATGGTATTTCTGATGATATTATTCAACGTCAACATATGGTTAAATGGTGGGATAATTTCAAAACTTCCCGCATTGTTGAAATTGTTCAAACTCAATTCCCACTCAACATTCATGCTCCCATACCTACCATGGTTAAAGTTCAGCAGATCCCAACTGCTTCATTAACTCAAGGAAGCCAACTTTCTCCAATCAACCTTGGAAGCCCAACAACCAGCTCTTCCAAGCCCAAGTCATCCAAGTCAAAGATTAAATCAAAGTCAGCAAAGCCCAACACTAATAAGTCCAAGGATAAGCCCAAGTCCAAGTCATCCAAAGATGAGCTTCTCCAAATGGCTCGTCTCATCATGGCCTAGGTCCAGTCAGAATCTGATCAAGATAGTTCAGAAGAAGGTTCAGACAGTTCAAATTCTTCTGAAGGTTCAACTAGTCAACAACATCCATATGGACCCGAGTTTCAAGATGCTCAGGGCCCATATGCCTAGTCAGCTCTGCATTGGATTCCATATAGATACAAATTAGCTTCAATCAATACTCTTTTGAGAAACGCTGCCAATTTGTATTTATATTGATTCCCCAGTCACATGCTTGCCTCCACTGAAAGTAAATGAATAGTAAAAGTCAACTTTACTATTCACCAATCAACAACAGTCAAAAGCTACATCAACTTTCAGTCAATCAGCCGAAAGTATCTACTAGCCTGCCCATTCCCATGTGCTGCCTGCTGCTCTCATCAATCACCAAGTCATAAGCTGCATAGTTAATTTTCTTTTCTATAAATTGTAATGCTTTAGTCAATTGTGAGGCAGAGGGAAAACTAAATTGGATACTCTGAGTGAGAACCAACACCTTCCTTTGTAATTTAAATGTTTCAAGTTCGTTTTCAAGTTATGTATTTTGAAGAACTGTTTGTTTCATTCCAGTAAACAATTGTAAGTTTTAATATTTATGTTTATTTAAAACTGTTTTATTATTATTTAAACTCCATCTTGCTTCTGTGTTTTTTGTATCAAAGCCAAGTTATGTTGCATTCTGCTCTAACTGAATCATTATTTCTGTGACTTCTCATTCCCGTGTTGAAATTGTTTACAGTCCTTTGTCTTAATCTGTCCAAGTTTATTCATGTCTTTCCACTTTGCTAGTAGCCACCCATCCTTCGTCCCAAGTCCTAGGTAAGTCCTTTGGTTAGGCAGTGTTGGATCTTAGGGGTTTTCCGATTTGGGCATGTGTAAACACATAGTATGTGAAAACATGATAAAATTAGACAATGTATTGAGATCACTGTAAACTATTTCAAGATAAAATGAGTCGATTATTTAGAAGTAATTCATCGGTTAGTTCTAGGTCAACAACTTTGCCTTCTATACCTAATCAAGGTTTAGTAATCACTGAAGAAGATGTAGAAATACAAAATGATAAAATTGATTTAAGTTGGAATATACCACGTTTATCAATCAAAGAAATTTATAAAACTACTTTTATTCAAAATACATTTAATGTTAATCTTCATGTTAAAATTTTAGAACAAGTCTATGCTTTAGAAAAACCTCGAGAAACATGTCAATTATTTGATGCTAATACTATTAAACGACATTTAAAAACTGGTCACAATTTTATTCATTTAAGATTAATTCAGGTTGGAATCAAACCATTAACACAACAAGGTAAAAATACTTCTGTTTTATTATGCTTAAGAGATGCTCGTTTTCTTGATTATAATGATAGCTTAATGGGTATGATGGAAACTGGTTTTCACAAAGGACCCGTCCATTTTCATTGTTTTCCTGATTTCACTCTTAGTCTTCGAGACCCCCATATATTAGATGCTTTAACTCTAAATATTCAATTACATGTCTCATTTACAAATATGAAAGAAAAGGTTCATAATATTGCTTTAATTTATTGTGTTCATTACAAATGTATTAAAACCAATTTGAATGTTCAAGCCTTACATAAAAGTCCTAAAGACAAAACCTTATTAATCCAAAGTAGTAATAATGATACTAATATAAATATTGCTCAAATGATTGAATGAAAAAATATTACTCTCCCCGACCAAAGGATTACAGTTAATGAAAATTACAAACATAATCAACGACATTCTACTTGTCACGATATTCAAGATATTCAACAATTTATTGATGGATCTGTTAGGATTAAATTTAATCGATCTCAATCTTCTCGTCATAGTACTTCTAGTATACCTACTGATGTTGAAACTGAAGATGAAATATTTAATACATCTTTATTCAGAAAAAATAGCCAAATTCATATAGGTCAACCTTCCCATAGTAAAATGAAAGGAATTGATAATTCCACAACTTCCCAAATTAGTAAACCTGTTTATTCTACTCACACACATCTACAGGAAGAAGATACTGAGTCTCAAGACTCTCCAACTCAAACTTATTTCGAAGTTATACCTCCAATAAATCCTCAGTTAATGACTATTAGTAAACTCTTTACTTTTGATCTTGATAAATTACATATTGAATTTAAATCTAAAGATAATAGGACTAAACATTATGCATATCGTACCGAATATGATTTAACTCAACAATCTAAAATTACTCGTCAATGGTACAAATTTATGATTGAACATAAAATTGAAATTCCTTTCTTTGAATATTTAGAAGACCATTATAAAGAAGTTCAAACAATTACCAAACATATATGGAAAACTTCTCCTAGTATTACCATTAGTTCTAGCCATCCTCCTTTATCTACCATAATTATTGGTCATCACGACTCCGAAGGCCCGGCCTCTCCTTTTAAGTTACCTGGTGCTGACCCTAAAATCAAAAAAGTTATTGAACAAAATAATTATATTAATCAATGTTTAAAAACAATTGGTAAACAATTAGATAAAATAGAAACCAATTTCGATGATTATTCGGCTAACAATACATCTACTAAACAAACTTTAGACCAACCATTGCTTAATTTACCCAATAACCGTTCTAAACATCATAGTTTAGTCACCCAAGATTTGAGCATACCAGTAAAGCCAGTAGTAATTAAGGAAACAATTCCAGGTTGAGTATAATCAAGGTAGTTTAAGATAACTATTTGCAACCACAAATAAATGATTTAATTTTTGAAGTATTTGATCTTCACTGAGACCATCAAGATTCCATTCGTATAATTTTTTAGCAGATACAGAAAATTGATTACTAAGATTAGTTTCTTCATATTGGAGATTAGGGGGAGTAGGTGGAGAATACCAATTTTTTGTGAGCGTTATAGGATTAGGTTTAGGATAATGAAGTTTGTCACGCCCTCAAAACAATACATAAGACCCACCATTTGACATGCATTGATATTAAAGAAATAAACACTTTTCCATTCATCAGAGTAGTCCTTACAAATGTATTACATGTTGACAACAAAAGTAAATGCCCAACGGCTTACAACTTTCCAAGTCAACACTTGGTTACACAAAAGAGAGTACTAACTCATATCATATTAAGCCCTTGGCCTGAATTTACATGTAATACAACAAAAGATATCAAAACAACAAAAAGAGTCTTCAACTCCCAAAACCTTCCAAGCTATGTCCATGGAGGTGGCATATCACCTGGACCTAAAAATGATGTCCCATATAGGGTGAGCTACAGCCCAGTAGAGATATACTAAACCAAATATAAGCAACGTCTAAAACAATAGCATTTGATAGATGGTTAACACTTATAAACCAGTAATATCACAGTACAGTTCCATGACACTTGTGTCCATGTTATGATCCACTTTACTTTACTTATCAACTCATTTCATAAACGTGACTCAGAACCTGGCCAGATAACTTCATAACAACTCGTATTAAACACTTCTTACTTCACAATAGATACACATAATTGTTGTATCAATCTCAAACAAAACACTTCCATACTTCACATATGATATACAGATTTGCTATATCAATACTTCAATAGATACACATATTTGCTGTATCAATGGAGTACATCCCCTATCTCCTCCCAAACAATGTTCGGTTTAGGAGTCCATCCCCCATCTTCTCCTAAACCGTGGAGTACATCCCCTATGTCCTCCCACATAACACAATATATATAAACACATATCATATACAAGGTCAATCAATACATAAATTTGATGTATTATTCCAACTATCACATTTGATGAAATATTCAATGTGATTAGTTTCGATTTTCCCTAATCAACATGCAGCGTCTACAACAATCAAGACTATCCTCCATCGATAGCCCAAAGCAGATATTTCTAAACAGAACATAAATGCAACAACAGATATAATATCAACATTTTCCATAGGTGAGTGATAAATTAATCCAATTACACCATTCAATCCCATAATGTCCCAATTTCATTATTCTCAATTCAATTTCACATTTCCCCAAATTAATTATACAAATTAATTATTCATTACAATTAGGGCATTTTCCCAATTTTTTCGATAATAACCCTAAGGGTCATTTTTCACCCATAATTCATAAACAACCTCCATTTCAAGTCTACAACACAAATATGACTCAAACATGGAAAACTCCTCTTTTAGAAATTACAAAACAAACCTTAACTTTCTCAATATTACCCAACATCACCAACTAATCCAAATGACCAAAATTAAAGACAAAACTCATAAGATGGAGTAGGTTATCCCTACCTCGAAATGAAGAGCTCAAATGGAGAAGATGATGAAAACTCTAAGTGCTCCAAATCCAAGATTTTTCAGATTAGAATATAGCCCACACAACCCTATACCTCTCTTATAAAGAACTTAGGGTAGAAACACACTCTATGTAGATCAATCCCGAGAGAGAAGATATGTAGAGAAAGAGAGAGAGAGTCGGTTCTAGGGTTTGTATAATGAAGGAGATGAAAAAGTGATGTTCAATCCCATTGCTGCCTACTGATATAACACAGGCTCGCTCGAGCGAAGGATTGGTCGCTCGAGCGACCAGACATAAAGAACCCTCACTCGAGCGAAGAAAGTCTCGCTCGAGCCAACAGTTCGAAGCTTCAGGTCTGCAACCCAGAAGCACGCTTGAGCGACAGAATGCTTGCTCGAGCGAAGAAACTCAAAACATACACCTCGCTCGCTCGAGCAAAGGAAAGCTCACTCGAGCGAAGAAAAGCTCGCTGGAGCCAAGAAATGCATCTCTCAGGTCCAGTACTGGACGCAGACGCAAGCTCGAGCGAAGGACCTCTTGCTCGAGCCACCAGATACAAAACTCAACTTTAGCTCGAGCGAAGGAACCCTGGCTTGAGCGAAGGATCTAAAACAAAGAGCTCACTCGAGTGACAAAGTCCTCGCTCGAGCGAAGACACCAAAATCAGGGCAGCAACCATTTGCTCCCAAGCACACCAAACCTGTAACGAACCTGCCCAACACATCCTATAACTCAAAAATAAGGAATTAAAGGATGACAACAAGGTATATACGACAACAAGATCCACGAAACCTAAGTCCGGATACAACAACCAAATGGGGAAAGACCGGATTCCCTATAACCTCCCCCCCTTAAAGAATCCCGTCCTCGAAATTAGGCACAAGTTTTCAAAAACAAGTTTTTCTCAACGTTTAACCATATTACATTTCAATATGCGATAATTTGATCCATTACTAATCATTCCATCTCTATTCAAGAGGCATTTCACAATACATTTTAAAACATGCATTTTCTTCAATTCCAACAATTTTCCAATATACAAGATTCACAATTTCATATCATATTCAATGTTCATGATATATTTCCATTTCTACAACACATTCAACATATGCAATGTTATAATAAACTTCCATTTTAAGGCAAGTTCTACAATTCTTCCATAAACCGAAACATATACAATGTTTTACAACTTAAGACACATTCAATGCTCTTAAAGTTTAACAACACAATAAAATATACAATATAAGTTCAAACATCCACAAATAGATCTGGATATTTCTCTCGGACCTCCAACTCACGTTCCCAAGTGGCTTTCTCCACCCCGTGATGTTTCTACAAAACTTTCACCAAGGGGATGGTCTTGCCTCGCAAGACTTGATCCCGCCTATCCAAGACCCGAAACGGTGTCTCCTCATACGAGGCATCCTCGTTAACCTCAAAGTCGGTCCAATCCAATACATGCGATGGATCCGGCTCGTACTTCCGAAGCATACTAACATGAAACACATCATGAACTCCGGACAACTGCGGCGGCAAAGCCAAACGGTAGGCAACCTCGCCAATCCTCTCAAGGATCTCAAAAGGGCCAATAAATTGAGGGGACAACTTCCCTCTCTTACCAAATCTCATCAAACCCCGCTTGGGTGATATCTTCAGAAACACGTGATCACCCACCTCAAATGCCAAAGGCCTCCTCCTACGGTCGGCATAACATTTTTGACGACTCTGGGCTGTAACAAGCCTCCTACGGATAAGCTTAACCTTCTCCGTCGTTTCCCTCACCAACTCTGGGCCCAACAAAGGTGCATCACCCACCTCGGCCCAACAAACTGGAGACCTACAAGGTCAGCCATACAAGGCCTCAAACGGTGCCATACCGATACTCGACTGAAAATTGTTGTTGTAGGCAAACTCCACCAAGGGTAAGTGCTTCTCCCACGACCCACTAATGTTAAGAACACAACCTCGAAGCATATCCTCAAGGATCTGAATTGTACGCTCAGACTACCCGTCAGTCTGAGGGTGATAAGCCGTGCTATAGGTCAACCTAGTGCCCAAGGCACTCTGCAAACTCTGCCACAACCTAGCTGTATAACACGGATCTCTATCAGAGATGATCAACACTAGGACCCCGTGCAACCTCACTATGTCCCGAATATACAAGTCAGCAAGATGATCTACCGAGTCTCTCACGCGCATAGGGATGAAGTGTGCCGACTTAGTCAACCGGTCTACAACCACCCAACTAGCATCACTACCCCGCTGAGTTCTCGGAAGACCGACAACAAAGTCCATAGTGACATGCTCTCACTTCCACTCAGCAATAGGCAAGGGTTGTAACAAACCTGCTGGCCTTTGATGTTCGGCCTTCACTTGCTGACAAGTAAGGCACTTAGACACAAAAACTGCCACATCCTTCTTCATACCCCGCCACCAAAACTGGCGACCCAAATCTTGATACATCTTAGTGTCTCCAGGATGCACTGCAAGGCATGAATGGTGAAACTCTCGGAGTACCTCCTCTCGGCAAGACTCCGGTACAAACCATCGGTCTCGATATCTCACACTCAGATCGGGATACATAGACAAACCCTTCTCAACTTTCCCACTGGAGATCTTCTCTCGGAGGGATTCTACCTTAAGGTCACCTCTCTATGCCTCTAACACTCGAGTCATAAGTGTAGGTTGCGCAACAACAGAAAACAAGGCCACAGCCTCAACGGATTCGCCCAGAAGCAAATCAAACTCGCCAAGAGCACCCAACATCTCCCACTCCCAGATGGCTATACAAGCTACATCACTAATGGATTTTCTGCTAAGGGCATCGGCCACAACATTGGCCTTCCCCGGATGATAATGTAACTCGAAGTTGTAATCCTCAATAAACTCCATCCACCTCCTCTGCCTCAAGTTCAAGTCTTTCTGTGTAAATAGATATTTCAGACTCTTATGATCCGAGAATACCTCGAACCTCTCACCATAAAGGTAGTGCCTCCAAATCTATAAGGCAAAAATCACAACTGCTACCTCTAGGTCATGTGTAGGATAATTCCTCTCGTGTATTTTCAACTGCCGCGAACCACAGGCTACGACCTTCCCCTCTTGCATCAACACATAACCCAAACCCTCTCGTGAAGCATCACAATAAATCGAATAACTCGAACCTCTCTCTGGAATAATCAAAACGGGAGCTATAGTCAATCTTACTTTCAACTCTCGGAATGACTTTTCACAAGTCTCACTCCATAAAAACTTGACCCCTTTCCGCGTCAATTTGGTCAATGGCGAAGCTAGCCTGGAGAAATCCTTCACAAACTGGCGGTAATACCCAGCTAATCCCAGAAAATTGCGGATCTCAAAAACACTCTTACGCTGTGCCCAATCCTGCACTGCCTCAATCTTGGAGGTATCAACAGACATCCCTTCCCCGGAAACCACATGGCCTAAGAACTTGACCTCTCCTAGCCAGAACTCACACTTCCCAAATTTGGCATACTGCCTATGGGCTCTAAGCAACTCCAACACCACTCTAATGTGTTCCTCGTGCTCCTCCTCAGAAGGCGAATAAATCAGAATGTCGTCCACGAAAACGACCACAAAACGATCTAGGAATTCCCAAAATATTCGGTTCATCAAGTCCATAAAGACTGTCGGTGCATTGGTGAGCCCGAAAGGCATCACTAGAAACTCATAGTGGCCATACTGCGTACAGAATGCCGTCTTAGGAATATCCTCCTCCCTGACCCTCAACTGGTGGTAACCCGATCTCAAGTCTATCTTTGAGAAACAACGAGAACCCTTCAACTGGTCAAACAAATCATCAATACGAGGCATAGGGTACTTATTTTTAACCGTAGCCCGATTCAACTTCTGGTAATCGATACAAAGTCTCAAGGCACCATCTTTTTTTTTAGCAAAGAGGGCCAGTGCTCCCCACGACGAAACACTAGGGCAAATAAAGCCCTTATCCAGCAATTCCTAGAGTTGAATCTTCAACTCACTCAACTTGGCTGGGGCAAAATGATAAGGTGCCATAGAAATCAGCGCCGTGCCGGGCACTAAGTCAATAGAGAACTCAATCTCTCGATGAGGTGGTAAGCTAACAAGATCCTCGGGAAAGACATCCGAATACTCACAAACCACCCTCGGCAATACAGTCTGGGTCTTATCACACTCACTACTAATAAAGCTAGCAAGAAGACCACTAAGCTCACTCTGCCCTCGCGGATCATACACTGGTGGCAAAACACTACCAACCTGATCCCCCAAGAAATGGAAACAATCCCCGCTCACGGTACATACTGTGACCCTCTGGCGGTAACAATCGATAACAACCCGGTATGACGATAGCCAGTCCATACCTAAGATAACATCAAAACTCGACATAGGCATAACTACAAAAGGAAATGGAAGTTGGCGGTCGGCGACCTCTATATCACAGCCCCGACACCCCTTTTTCAAAATCAACTCACCCCCAGTAGGTGACACAACACAAATAGGAGATGCTAATTGCGCCAACTCCAACCCCAAAATAGATGCAAATGCAGCAGATATAAAGGAATGAGATGCTCCCGTATCAATTAACACATTGGCAACCGAGTTGCAAAACAAGAAGGTACCTCTCACAACAGATGGAACCGGTACAAGATCCTGTGCGGTAACAGCATACACGCATCCAGAAGGTCTCTGATCTACCTGCTCAGCCCTAGGAGCAAAAGACTACTGCACAGACTGGGATGACGAAGCTCCCTGATTGGCCTTTGAGGCCTGAACTGACTGTACCGGCTGAAAACTCTACGTCTGCCTTGAACTAGACGCACCTGATGTGGCACTCAACTGCGGGCAGAACCTCTTCAGGTACCCCGCCTGACCACACTGATAACAAGACAGTGGCTGACCTCTGCCTTGACTTTGGCTCTGAAGTCGAGCCGAAGATGAAGCAGCTCTCTGACCTCCTCCCCTCTGCGGGCAAGCTGGAGACTTGTGACCCAGCTGGCCACATTTGTAATAGGTAATGTCTCCCTAGCTGCCTCTCCCAGAACCTACACTCGGCACTGGAAAAGTAGATCTAGCAAAACCACCCTGAGACTGCTGAGGGTTGGAATCCCTCAGTCTCCTGCCATCACCCTGGCCATCCTGACTCCTCTTGGAGCCCCTTAACCTCTCATCCTCCTCATGCATAATAATCTCCATATGTGCCGCAGCATCCACAAGGCGCCTATACTCCCGAGTCATAGACCCACCAACTCTCATCTTGAGCCTGTGCCTCAATTTCCTCTCGAACTCAAGACAACGACGTTCTTCTGACGCCACAAGCTCGGGTGCAAACCTGGATAGACTAGTAAATAAGGCCTCAAACTCGGCCACTGATGAACTCAGTTGCTTTAGCTGGCAGAATTGATCTCTCAACTTCTCTCTGACAACGAGAGACATAAACTTCTCTTGGAAAGCATCTACAAGGGCCTCCCAAGTGCCACCAATACTACCCCTCGTGAACTTCCACCACTGACCCGCATCCCCCTTTAGCTGGAAAGACGCCAAGGTCACCTTCAACACCCCGTCTTCGATGCCAAGCATCTCAAACGTCTTAGTCATCTGCTCCAACCACTCATTAGCCTTAAGTGGCTCTTTCAGATCCCTCAAAAACTCATCCGGATTAGACCGGAAAAACCCCCTCTTTAGAAAGGAAGGCCCTGCATCAACAACCTGGGCCTGAACTGGAGCCTGAACTAGAGCCTCAGCTCGGAGAATACCTATGGATTCCCTGAATGCTCCCGCTATCTCGCAGGGTAAGGCACCCATGGCCTGCTGACCCACTGGCTCGGCCACATTGGCCTTGCCAACACCTTCCTACTGCGCCGGAATCTCATCTGGTAAAGGCATCTCCTGCCTACCACGCCTACCACGTCTATCTCCACGTCCACGTCCACGTCCGCGTCCGCGTCCTCGTCCTCGTCCTGACATCCTAATAAAGGTAACGAAGAACATTAGCACATTTATAAATGTGCCGAAGCTATAACACTCACGTCCTAATACAATGGACAACTGTAATTCACTCCATGTAAGCACATAATCACATAAGCACTTACGAATTTTATTTCCGGATAATGACAGTCCCAAGGCGTTGCTAGAGTTCCAGTTAGAAACAGCATTGATCAAGTGCTTTTCCAAAAGGACTCCCAGAAACCCAAGGATCCAATCAAAATCCTAGAAACTAAATCCCATACCCATATAGTCACATAAACATGTTATCACATAAGCATACAACACAACATCTAAGTCTCTAACAAGCAAGACAAACCCATTATGGTACTAACCACTTCCCGCATACCCAAAGTATTCGAACCCGGTACACTCTGATACCAAGTTGTCACGCCCTCAAAATAATACACAAAACCCACCATTTGACATGTATTGAAATTAAAGAAATAAACACTTTTCCATTCATCAGAGTAGTCCTTACAAATTTATTACATGTTGACAACAAAAGTAAATGCCCAACGGCTTACAACTTTCCAAGCTAACACTTGGTTACACAAAAGAGAGTGCTAACTCATATCATATTAAGCCCTTGGCTTGAATTTACATGTAATACAACAAAAGATATCAAAACAACAAAAAGAGTCTTCAACTCCCAAAACCTTCCAAGCTATGTCCTTGGAGGTGGCATATCACCGGGACCTAAAAATGATGTCCTATATAGGGTGAGCCACAACCCAGTAGAGATATACTAAACCAAATATAAGCAATGACTAAAACAATAGCATTTGATAGATGGTTAACATTTATAAACCCGTTATATCACAGTATAGTTCCATGACACTTGTGTCCATGTTACGATCCACTTTACTTTACTTATCAACTCATTTCATAAACGTGACTCAGAACTTGGCCAGATAACTTAACAACAACTCGTATTAAACACTTCTTACTTCACAATAGATACACATAATTGCTGTATCAATCTCAAACAAAGCACTTCCATACTTCACATATGATATACAGATTTGCTATGTCAATACTTCAACAGATATACATATTTGCTGTATCAATGGAGTACATCCCCTATCTCCTCCTGAAGAATGTCCGGTTTAGGAGTCCATCCCCCATCTTTCCCCGTGGAGTACATCCCCTATCTCCTCCCACACAACACAATGTATATAAACACATATCATATACAAGGTCAATCAATACATAAATTTGATGTATTATTCCAACTGTCACATTCAATGACATATTCAATGTGATTAGTTTCGGTTTTCCCTAATCAACATGCAGTGTCTACAACAATCAAGACTATCCTCCACCGATAGCCCACAACAAATATTTCTAAACAGAACGTAAATGCAACAACAGATATAATATCAACATTTTCTATAGGTGAGTGATAAACTAATCCAACTACACCATTCAATCCCATAATGTCCCAATTTCATTATTCTCAATTCAATTTCACATTTTCCCAAAGTAATTATACAAATTAATTATTCATTACAATTAGGGCATTTTCCCAATTTTTTCGATAATAACCCTAAGGCTCATTTTTCACCCATAATCCATAAACAACCTCCATTTGAAGTCTACAACACAAATATGACTCAAACATGGAAAACCCCTCTTTTAGAAATTACAAAACAAACCCTAACTTTCTCAATATTACCCAACACCACCAGCTAATCCAAATGACCAAAATTAAAGACAAAACTCATAAGATGGAGTAGGTTATCCCTACCTCAAAATGAAGAGCTCAAATGGAGAAGATGATGAAAACTCATAGTGCTCCAAATCCAAGATTTTTCAGATTAGAATGTAGCCCACACAACCCTCTACCTTTCTTACAAAGAACTTAGGGTAGAAACACACTCTATGTAGATCAATCCCTAGAGAGAAGATATGTAGAGAGAGAGAGAGAGAGTCGGTTCTAGGGTTTGTATAATGAAGGAGATGAAAAAGTGATGTTCAATCCTGCTGCGGCCTACTGATATAATACATGCTCGCTCGAGCGAAGGATTGGTTACTCGAGCGAAGAAAGTCTCGCTCGAGCCAACAGTTCGAAGCTTCAGGTCTGCAACCCAGAAGCACGCTCGAGCGACAGAATGCTCGCTCGAGTGAAGAAAATCAAAACATACACCTCGCTCGCTCGAGCGAAGGAAAGCTCACTCGAGCTAAGAAATGCATCTCTCAGGTCCAGTACTGGACGCAGACGTAAGTTCGAGCGAAGGACCTCTCGCTCGAGCCACCAAATACAAAACTCAACTCTCGCTCGAGCGAAGGAACCCTGGGTCGAGCGAAGGATCTAAAACAAAGAGCTTACTCGAGCGAAGACACCAAAATCAGGGTAGCAACCATTTGCTCCCAAGCACACCAAACCTGTAACGAACCTGCCCAACACATCCTATAACTCAAAATTAAGGAATTAAAGGATGACAACAAGGTATATACGACAACAAGATCCACAAAACCTAAGTCTGGATACAACAACCAAACGGGAAAAGACCGGGATCGCAAATAACCTCCCCCCCTTAAAGAATTTCGTCCCCGAAATTAGGCACAAGATTTCAAAAACAAGTTTTTCTCAACTTTCAACAATATTACATTTCAATATGCGATAATTTGATCCATTACTGATCATTCCATCTCTATTCAAGAGGCATTTCACAATACATTTTACAACATGCATTTTCTTCAATTCTAACAATTTTCAAATATATAAGATTCACAATTTCATATCATATTCAATGTTCGTGATATATTTCCATTTCTACAACACATTCAACATATACAATGTTATAATACACTTCCATTTTAAGGCAAGTTCTACAATTCTTCCATAAACCGAAACATATACAATGTTTTACAACTTAAGACACATTCAATGCACTTAAAGTTTAACAACACAATAAAATATACAACATAAGTTCAAACATCCACAAATAGATCCGGATATTTCTCTCGGACCTCCAACTCACGTTCCCAAGTGGCTTCCTCCATCCCGTGATGTTTCCACAAAACATTCACCGAGGGGATGGTCTTGCCTCGCAAGACTTGATCCCGCCTATCCAAGACTCGAACCGGTCTCTCCTCATACGAGGCATCCTCGTCAACCTCTAAGGCGGTCCAATCCAATACATGCGATGGATCCGGCTCGTACTTCCGAAGCATGCTAACATGAAACACGTCATGAACTCCGGACAACTGTGGCAGCAAAGCGAAACAATAGGCAACCTCGCCAATCCTCTCAAGGATCTCAAAAGGGCCAATAAATCGAGGGGACAACTTCCCTCTCTTACCAAATCTCATCAAACCCCGCTTAGGTGATATCTTTTGAAACACGTGATCACCCACCTCAAATGTCAAAGGCCTCCTCCTACAGTCGGCATAACATTTTTGACGACTCTGGGCTATAACAAGCCTTCTACAGATAAGCTCAACCTTCTCCGTTGTTTCCCTCACCAACTCCGGGCCCAACAAAGGTGCATCACCCACCTCGGCCCAACAAACTGGAGACCTACAAGGTCGGCCATACAAGGCGTGCCATACCGATACTCAACTGAAAACTATTGTTGTAGGCAAACTCCACCAAGGGTAAGTGCCTCTCCCACGACCCACTAAAGTCAAGAACACAACCTTGAAGCATATCCTCAAGGATCTGAATAGTACGCTTGGACTGTCCGTCAGTCTGAGGGTGATAAGCTGTGCTGAAGGTCAACCTAGTGCCCAAGGCACTCTACAAACTCTGCCATAACCTAGCAGTAAAACGCAGATCTCTATCAGAGACGATCGACACTGGGACCCCGTGCAACCTCACTATGTCCCGAATATACAAGTTGGCAAGATGATCTACCGAGTCTCTCGCGCGCATAGGGATGAAGTGCGCCGACTTAGTCAACCGGTCTACAACCACCCAAATAGCATCACTACCCCACTGAGTCCTCGGAAGACCTACAACGAAGTCCATAGTGACATGCTCCCACTTCCACTCGGCAATAGGCAAGGGTTGTAACAAACCCGTTGGCCTCTGATGTTCGGCCTTCACATGCTGACAAGTAAGACACTTAGACACAAAAACTGTCACATCCTTTTTCATACCTGTAGACACCCCATTTTTGACCGCCCTTAAGACTTGGGTGCTACTGATGGTTTAGTCGGTGATGAAGGTGTGCAGGGTAATGGTTTAGTTTCTTTGGTAAGGAGAGAGTCAAATCTCAACTTCATACCCCTTTTGGACCAAAACAAACTTGATTGAAAGATTTTAGACCTTGAAACTCTCTCTTTCAAAATGTTTTGAAAATAAAGTTTCTACGATGTTCCGACGCTCGCATTTCGTTAAATGTTGCGCTTTTCGATAAACCGAGCAAGGACGAAGTGGAAATGAATGAAATAGAGTTGAAATCTTTGAAAAATCTTTCAAAACACCTTGTTTAGGGGTTTGGAGTTGAGGAAAATTGGAGAAGAGGGAAGAAACCAAGTTAAAGAAAAAGGTGGGTTTGAATCGCTAAGAGAGAGGGCCGAGCAGTCCTCGCTAAATCACTCCTGTTTGTCTATACACTTGGATTTTAGCTATGAGGCCACCATCGTTGGAAATCTTACTTCTGGGGCTTCATTTTGCACTCAAGAATCTCCTAATGCCAAGTCCGGACGGAGGAGATATGGTTGGTTGAAGTAGGACATCAATCCGGTTGGACCGAATTTGCGCGGCTTCACCAAAACATGCATAACTTTTTGCACAGTTGGAATTTTGATGCAAGGTTGGTGCCATTGGAAAGCTAACTTCTGGGGCTTCATTTTGGAGACTAGCCGACCACTTTGTGGCCTTGGAGACCACCCACCGACCACCATTCTTTCTGACCGACCACAAAAAGTAGCTGGCCGACCACCTAACCCTTTTGACCTGGTCGGCGGACCAGGGCAAGTGGTCAGCCAACCCCCTGAACTGGTCGGCCTGCCTCCCTCAATTTTGTCCCTGTGAGTTGATTCTAACTGTGCCAGCTGGAGGGCACAGACTGGATCCTCCATACACGTGTATGGAGGATGTTTGCCCTTGGTTTGAAGCTTCTTTGAGAAGCTTTAGACTTGTTTGTCTATAAAGGAAGGCCTCACCTTCCTTGTAGAGGGTTCAGAAATTGGTCTTAGGCATACACCATATATCTCTCTTTGTCTCTCCTTTTAGGCTTAAAAAGAGTGAGTTTCTTGGCCCCTTTGCACACCACTTCATAGCCACACTCTTCCACCCTTGCTTGGAGGTTCTTGGAGCTTGTTTACAGAGGTTGAGGGCTGTGTTTTTGGTCCAAAGTTGTGCTGTCTTGCTGAGCTTCAAGGGTAACACACTATTTCCTCTTTTCAGCTTTATTTTGCTCCATCTTTTAGTCATACTTGCAAGCATATTTGAGCTTTGTCATCAGCTGGAAAAAGTCTTGTTTTGAGGTCCTTTTTATGTTTGTTTAAGGTCATTTTGTTGTTGGGGGTCATCTACCCCCTTGCATGCTTCATTTTGCCTTGTTTTGAGCCATGCATTAAGGCCTTTGTATTGATCTTTGTTTGGCCTTTTAGCCACTGAAATCCAGTAGATTTTTAGTGGCTAGCATGTTGTTTTGAGAGCTAAAATCGGAGAGGGGTGACCCTCTCTCTCCTTGTTTTGTTTTCTAGCATTTGTGGCCTTACAGAGGAGCCCTTACTTGCATGCTTCCTAAGCTTGGTTTAGGCCTTTTTCAGTGAGTTTTAGGACCTGCATAAGCTCTTTCCAGAGCTGGTTTTTCCATATTGGGTGTCCATCTTGCATGTGTAGAACAACCCTCTTTATAGCCTATCAAAGGGGCGTGTCATTCTTGCATGCGTTAGTCAAGTTTCAGTGGGTTTTTGGGCTTCATTTGAGATGCCATGATTATATTTTTGACTGGTTTGGTGGCCTCTTATGTGCTTCATATGGTTGTAGTGTAAATCATGGTTTACTAGCTTCTATTGCAAGATGTTTTGGCCCTCTTTCCTAGCATATTTTGGCCATGATCCAAACTAATTTTATTCATATTTTGAGCTACCTTAGCTCTGTTTGAAATGTTTTGGGCCATGCATGCATTGTTGTATATGGCCATAGTTCAATTTAAGCTCACTGGTTTTGTATATCGGGTCCACTAGCATGCGTTGTTTGGGCCCTTGACATGTTTTGGCATCATCAAACATGATTTTTCAGAGCATATAAGGTTGCCATATTCTCATGTTCATCACTCCTTCAATATGTTTAAGAGTTGTGCTTGCATGCCTTATTTTGAGTCTTAGCATGAGCTTCATTTCTATGCATTTTGAGCCATCATCTTAGACCATTTTCCCACTGTCTTGGAACTGCCTAGGGTCTGTTTGGGGCTGGTTTTTCCATTTGTGCATTGCTTTGTATACCTCTAGTGTAACGCACTTCACTAGTTTCAGTATTCGGGCCATCTAGCATGCATTGTGTGACATATTTGCATGATTCGGGACCATCTTGCATATCATTTTAGAGCTGAAAAATGTATGATTGTATGCTATATTTCATCCCTTTCCATGCTTTGGTAGAGTGGCATTTGATGCCTTAGGTTCGAGCCTTTGCATTGTGCATGCTTATGTGTATCTTGTTGCTTTGATTTCATCATGTTTGGCCACTGATTTGGGTGTGGCCGAGGCCCATTCACTTTGGTTTAAGTCCATCTTGCATTGTGTGTGCCACATAGTCCATGTCGTCGCATGAGTTGATTTTTGCATTGAGTATGCCTTGTTCATCTCATTGTGTTTGTTAGTCTTCACATGTGCATTGTGTAAGCCGTAGTTTAGTCCACGTGCATTGAGTATGTCATGTGTAGTTCATAGCATTGTGTATGCCATTTGCATGCTTGCATGTCATCCTTTGCATGTTTACATCACTTAGTCGCATTACATTTAGGATTGCATACTAGAGTTGCATTTATACATGTGTAGAGGCGCCTTTGGGCCCCATGCTACAGTTCGCACTCGATTTGTGTCGGTTCTTAATCTGATCTCACAATGTGCAATGTGAGATTGATAAATCACCAAAGAGTGTAAATCTGGCAAATCGTTTTGGAAAACAGATTTTTGTTAAGAAGTGCCATACATGGATTGCTTTGCCCGATACATAGTCGCCACCTAAATATTTTATTTTGGGGGAATTTAGGAAACCCTGACTCGTTTGCCTAAGGCCACGTGTCCGTCATCACCAAAGTTGCCTCAGCTCGGGAACTTGGGTACGATTGGGGAAGGTCAACTATGAGCACCCCCTCTCGCCCGATCCGAAGATCGGCCTCTACTAACCATGATATCTAGTTTTGAAAACACATGCGTTCTTATTCCGGTTAATTAGCCTAGAATTACTATGTGATGTGCGCAGCAAAACAAGTATAGACTAGATCGCCTAATTTGAAACAAAGCATCGCATATCCGTTTGTTTGAAAATGATTTGAAATTTGCTACTCACGAGTAGGCTAAAATACGGATTTCAATGAGTTGTTCCAACTCAAACAATCCAACCTCCACCCATAAGCATTCAGGCAGTAATATCATGTAAGCATATAGCCGCATGGTAGGCATGCTGTCATGTTAACATTCACATTCATGCGAGATGCTAAAGCATAAATACTTACATCGTACTCCGTGCCAAAACAATGAACTAGTCAGTATTCATGCATGATCCAAGTTTAAAAATGGCTAATGCATCGCATACAAAATGTCATTAGAATAGGCTCGGCTAATCTAAGGATGACATGTGAAATACAACAATTTTGATACACGTATTCAAGTTTGGAATTTGAAATACTATGCAGTTAGCATGATGCACCGAGCCTGGTGCATGCAAGACTAATGAATGATGCTCGCATGCACAGCATAAGGTATGCTAAATTAAACGTGCCCTAACACTAACCATCAAAGCAGGTAAGTAAAAGGGAGAAAGAAGTGGGGGTTGGAAGACATGCACACACGCACCCACACTTATTACAAATTTGCCCTCGCTCGGAAGGACCAAAAGAATAATATAATTTAATTAACGTACAAGCTAATTAAATATTACAGACAATTAACTAGTTACGCAAATTAACTAAGCTAATTAAGCAGTAAAAATCAGCCTTGGGAAGAGGGTCCAATGCATACACTCTTGGTTTCGCTCGGAAATCCGCCACCATGCACAAGTTGCCTTTGTTTTCCTTGCTCTGCTCCTCTGAAAATGGCACAATTCCCAAGGAACACTCTCTGGACATTGTGGAACACCACTGGCCAAGGGGAATGGTCACCAGCCATGGCAGGGTGGTCATCGACCATCCATGGAGCCATCGGCCATCCATAAATGGTCGATCGACACTTGGTGTAGTCGACCGGCCAAAGCTTCCTGCAGAATCTGTTTTGACGGCAGCAGAGGGAAAAACAAGGCATGGCAATACATTTCAAGTAATGTTTGCACCAACCACACTCCTTATCATATTCATGACTCAAAGGGGCATGGTACTCGATTCCCGGACCACCAATCGCGCATTTTAATGCGTGATGGCCCAAGAACCAAGTATGCATTTTCAATGTGGGATGAAATGCACACAAACAAACAATGAGCTCAACCTCTATCATACTCAATTCAAAAGGAAAAGCATGCATGCCAATGCCATGCAACCTAGGCATGTGAGCTAGTATGCAACATGATAATGCAAACAAACACACAAGGCATGAAGCATCAATGCTAGCCAACAAACATACAAGATGTAATACGGATGTTGAAGCACACAAACAAGCATGTGATGGGCCAAGTATGCAACAACATACAAGGCTAATGGACATGCACGACATGATGCAATCAAAGCATGCAAAGTGTAAGACATGTAACAACATGTAAAGAGTGGGAGTGGGCTTAGACTAATTTGGGCAGCTCTCAACTAGGCCCAAAACAGTGGCCAAAAGCCATAGAAATGAGGGTCAAAACACATACAAACATGCATGCATACAAGGTTCAACACTTAGGCATATAGAGACAACTTTTAAGCACACTTAAAAGAGGAACATCATGGGCATATGGCATGCAATATAAACTCTGAAACCATGTTATATAATGATGCCTAATCAAAGGCATATGGCATACGTAATGGCACATTCATGGAGCATTAAACATGAACTCTTTAAGGCTATAAAGGAACACCAAATGCAAGCATACAAGCATGCTAAATGGACTGAAATGGCATGACAAGTGCTTCCAAACCACTAAAACAAAGCAAGGATGGCATGCTAGAGGGGTCAATGCTCAAGGCATACAGGGGGAATTACACGGTAGCTATACAAAGCAAAGCATGGATGATCCAAATGACCAAAAACAGACCTTTAACATGCTAACACACGCATAAAAGCTTCACAAAGCTAGGCCTAAATCATGCTAGAACAAGGCTCAAAGCACAAAGCATGTTAAGGCTAAAACATGCCATTACAAGACAAGTATGCAAGGCAAGCATGGTGTGTCTAAACCAAGTAAAAACAGAGGTAAAACAAGGAAAAATACTACCAAATACCTACTGAAACATGGCCAACATGGTCTCAGAAATGTTGCTAACACGTGAGGCTTAAATGGCACATATTGAAGACAACAAGGAGAGGGGGTGGCCCTCTCCTTCTTGGGACCTTAAACCACCATCCTCACCACTGAAATCCCTCAAGATTTCAGTGGTGAGGAGGCCCAAACAAGGTGGCCCTGGAGCTCACCAAAATAGCACAAAAATAGGGCCTAACAAGACCTAAGAGGGGTCAAACAACCCCAAAGCTAAAAGCAACCTTAAACAACTATTTTAAGAAGGTAAAAACAAGACTTTTATATGTTATACACTAAGCTTAAAATAGCAAGCAAGGTAGGCAAAAAGACTATGCAAAGATGGGGTAAAAAGGGCAAGAATCTTACCCTTGAAGACCTTCTTCACAAGGATCACTCCAGCAGCTTTCTTAGCTCCAAACCAGCTCAAAAACTTCAAGGACAACCCCCCAATGCCTCAACAACCAAGGTAAGGTGTAATGGTAGGTGTTTGTGTGCAATAGTAAGGACAAACACACACTTAACTTACAAGGGAGGGAGGTATAGAGATAGAATAGACACACACTTCTAACCCTAAAAAAACCAGACCTCCGGAGCTTTTCTTTTCTAACCCTAGAGGAGGGAGGAGAGGCCTCCTCTTTATAGAAGATCACTCGTGCAAAGCTTACAAAACAAGCTTGGCAAGAGTGAAATCCCTTCATACACGTGTATAGAGGGGGGAAAAGGTGTATGCCAGCTAGCACAACTGGCATAAAAATATCTGCAAAAGCAGATGCACAGTGATCGGCCAGCCAACACCTCGCTCGCTCGAGCGAATGAAAGCTCGCTCAAGCCAAGAAATGTATCTCTCAGGTCCAGTACTGGACGCAGACGCAAGCTCAAGCGAAGGACCTCTCGCTCGAGCCACCAGATACAAAACTCAACTCTCGCTCGAGCGAAGGAACCCTGGCTCGAGCGAAGGATCTAAAACAAAGAGCTCGCTCGAGCGACAAAGTCCTCGCTCGAGCGAAGACACCAAAATCTGGGCAGCAACCATTTGCTTCCAAGCATACCAAACCTGTAACGAACCTGCCCAACACATCCTATAACTCAAAAATAAGGAATTAAAGGATGACAACAAGGTATATACCACAACAAGCTCTACGGAACCTAAGTCCGGATACAACAACCAAATGGGGAAAGACCGGGATCGCTATAAAGTTTATTCAGAATAGTTGATTGAAATTGTTGAGCTAAATGATTAATTTCATTATCAGTTGTGTCAGGGTCTGAATGAGTAGAAATAGATTCAAGAGTAAGATGTTGGTTTAATACAGTAAGACCTTTCTCAGTAGATGGAGAAGCTTTTTCAGATGTAGTTAATTTAGTAAATAATTGTTCAATGGCTTTGACAGTAGAATTATCTTGGGCGACTAAACTATGATGTTTGTAATAGCTAATAGAATTATCATTTGATTTTATTTATCATTTGATTCGCGTTGATTAAATATAAATTTATTTTATTTTATTTTTTACACAATTAAATAAATTTATTTTTAAAAATTAAATAAATAAAAATATTTGTTATTTTTTTAATTAAAATTTTAAATAAATTTATTTTAAATAATAATAATAATTAAATAATGAAATTAAATAAAACATCTATTAAATGAGTTAAATTTGAGTGATGATATTAGAGAACAAATTGAATTGTTGCCAAAACAGTCAAGAAAGTCAAAATTGTCCCGTGCTACCTTGCACGCGTAGAATTTCCATCCAAAAGTCTAACCACCGTTAACTATTGGACCATTTTGAGCCAAAAACCAAACTTTAGCTCCAGTTTGTACTATTTCCCAAATTCTTTCTTGTCCATTATTGCTTCAAACTTGTTGTTGCCCTCTCAGGTCTGTAGGTAGGCTCTGGTCAAACCAACATTCTCTTCTTGCTTTGATGGACTTTTGTGCTCATGAATTTTGATCTATTGGGCCTTAATGCTTGTGATGTTAAATTTCACTAATGCTGAAATTTGTAAAGCTTGAGAGTGATAAAAAAAAATAAAAAAAAATTGTTGCTCAAAAATATTTGGGTGAATACTTAAAACCCTCTGTCTTGAACTCTACATCTGATATATATATATATATATATATTGTGAATCTTGATTTGCTGATTGATGCTCACTGCTATAGAAAATAAGACCGGAATGAACCCTCATTAAATGCTTGGTCATTGAGAAAAAAAGTAAAATGCCCTGATATTGAATTTTGCAATTTTGGCCTGAGATGGGTAATACATTGTTGAACTTTAGTTTATGTAATTTTGATCCGAAGACGTTGTATTTCAAATCCACATCTGAATCCTGAAACCCCTCTGTTGATTTTTTATTTTTTATTTTTGAAATAGAGGCAAGTCTTGAAGCATTTTTGGTGACTCAAAATTTGACGTTACTAAAATCACAGTATTGAATGTTTGAATATTGTAATTCCGGAATTTGAAACTTTACCGAGAAGCTTGGTGTCGACAAAACGAGACTTTGCCCTGTTGAAGAGAATGGAACAAAAGTGCCATTGTTGTTGATGATACACACATTAATATTGCAATTTGTTGAACTTGAGGATGTTGAGGATCTATAGCCTATGTACTTATTGGACTTTGTCATTGAATCTTGAACCCATATTGTTGGATTTGGTATAAATAGAATCTTTAATACCCCACGAACACTTTACTTGAGATAATGATGTCATGATAACTCTTAGAACCATATATGGTCATTCATTGGTCTTGTGGATACCCTGAGAAATAAACAGTTAATGCTGAATTTCCACTTGAATTCTTATTAATTGTGTTGCTTCAATTCCAATATTCTGAATTTGATACGATCGACTCCTTGCTATTTATACTTGTTATTTTAGCTATATGTCTTCTCGAAAGAAATCTGTCTTCCTAGGGCCATCAAAACCGGCTCCTATAAAAGAGAGAGATGTACCTCCAGCGTTCGAGTAGAGGAAATCTCCTTATTTTGGTCGGAAGGACCCGTTCTGGCGAACGGCTACCTTCATCGCTTCTCCTCCATCTTCGAGGGGGACTCCATTGTGTCTTTCTGAGGACATTGATTCTAGACATGGGGCCCTCATTTCCCCTTTTTCGGTGCTACACTTTAGGGTTGAACGAGGGGATTTTCCTTTCTGCTATCCCAAGTTCAAGGCTTTCTCCAACCCTCCCTTTGGTTGGCAATAATGGGTCAGTGATGTCCTCTCAAACAGGGACTTCTGTCAAAGGCTTCAGGAGGCCTGATTATTGATTCCAGTGAAGATCTCTCGATCTTTATCCATTCGCCGTAACAATGCTAGCCTTGAAGCCATGGCTCTCCGATGGAGCACAGAGACACACACTTTCATACTTGGCTAGCATGAGATGGTGTGATGACCGGGTTCGTTATTCGTCTTGTCTCCTTCGAATTTTGATGAGTTTACTCCTATTATAGTGTCGGGTTCTAGTGCGAGGTTTTGATTAACCATTGGCTTGTTGTTTTCGGAAACTTATTTCAAAATCCTTGTTTCTATTTATTTTTGTGTCAAGTTTCTCATGTTTCGGAAGGTGTGAGGTTGGATCCGGAGTGTTCGATGTCAATCTGGAAATGTTCCTGATTGAAGGACAGGGCCGCATGTGTGGGAAACAGGGGAAGTCCAGGGTTGGTCACTGCATTATATAGAGGTGCGGGAGGAGGTACACAATGGGAGAGCCACACGTGCAGGGGTGAGGGCTGCAAGTGTGGGAGGCATGCTCCGCACATGTAGGACGGTTTGGGTCCGAAATTCAGCTTTTTTCCTCTTCTTGGGCTGAGTGTATATCACTTTTGTATATCCCTCTCTCACTCTAAAATCAACTTTTGCTCGTCCTTCTCTCTAAAAACCTCCACCAAACATCTTAAACCCTTGATTTCACCCAATCCATTGGGGTTTTGACCTATCACCCTTCACAAATAGCGAAGAGCTAAGCAAGAGCTACATTGTGTGTGGTGGAGATTGGGTTTTGGCACCGTTGATTTTGGGGGTTTCATCTCTTTTTCTTGCCCAAACTTGAGGTAGGGACTTTCTTAGAGTTATATATACATATATATTAGCAAGATTTTGTTGATTTTGAAGTCTCCTTTGTTAATATTGAAAACTTGATGTTGATTCGACAATGTAGGTAGTTTGGGGGTGGTTTTGGTGTCATGCTTCTTTGAAATAATTTCTTGAGGGCCTTGAACTACATTGATTGAGGAATAGTTGTTTTTGAAGAAATTCTTACAAGTGATTTGGGTGTGTGTGTTGTTGTGGTGAGAAAAACCTAGAATTTAGGGGCTTTTAAAAGATGTTGAGAATACATGGTTGGCATTGTATAAATACTATTTTGGGTACCAAAAGAGTAAAGGATGAGGAAATTTCTTATATATATATATATATATGCATATATGATGATGAGTTTCATGAAATATGAAAGTTGTTGCTCAAATGTTACTTTAGTCTTGAAATGACTAATTTGTTGAGAACATGAGAAATGTGGAAATATTGTTATTTTTGATGAATTTGAATTTGAATAGAAAGATGGTTATCTTGTGAAATCACATTGGAAATGAGAAAATTGGTGATATTGGTTTTCATGGTTGAATCTTGGGATTAAATTGTAAATGGAAGGGACATTGCATTGCATTGATGATTGTTGCATTATCATCTCAATTCATTTAATTATGATAGATTTTGATTATTGGATTTGAAAACTTTTGCATTGAGAAAAACATGTTGCGAAATAAGTTTTCATGGAACTTTTTTGGGGTAAATACGTTGGTAAGTCTATATTGGAGGTGTAGATGAAATAGATTAAGTTGGCCTGAGTGTCCGGAGTGAAAGACCGAAAATACGCACGAAGAAGGTACCACTTTCCTTCCGGTTAGCAACCGGTAAAGTGGTGTTTTGGTAGTGCTAGTTATGCCTAGTTGCAGACACCAACCTGGGGATTACCTGAGTCGTATTTACTGCCCCTGGAACTAAATTGAAAATTTATGAATTATTGAGATTTCAAGTTATCATTGAGCATGATGGTTTTTCAAAAGATGTAAATGTGATCTTCTTTTAAAAGGCCTAGCATGACATGTGCATTTCATTTTGGGAAGCTTGTATAAAATGCATATACTTTGTTAAGAATTCTCTACTGGGCTTTATGTTCACCCCTATGGGATTTTGGTGCAGGAAAGGAGGTGGTGAACCCGCCAATCTAGGGCGTCGATGTATGTATTGTTTAGCACAAGGCTCTATTTTGTTGTGATTATATTTTTGTGAGACAAGGGCTATTCATGTATGGGTTCGAGAAACCATCTTTTGTGAAAGCAGGCTTAAGCCTTGGAATGTGTAAGCCGTTGAGGGCATTTTATTCATTTTTGGATTTGACGTTCTACATGCTATAGATTCATGTATTTAATATCATTGAATGTATAATTTGCAGGTGGTACTATTTTGTACAAACCTTCATGATCAATGATGTAAAGGTTGGAGAATTGTTATTATCCGTTTAATGAATGTTGGTTGATGTACCTTAATTATGTTAGAAAATTTTGGGGCGTTACAACTTGGTATCAGAGCTACCGAGTTTGAATACTTGGAGCTTTTGGAGAGTGGTTGTTCTACCACAGTGGGTTCATTTCACATAATTAGGAGATGTTTTGTGTTTTGTGACTATGTGATAACATGTTTGTATGACTAGATGGGTATGTGATTGGACTTTTGGGATGTTGTTTGCACCTATTAAATTCCTTGAGGTCTTATTAGAAGGGTACTTGATCAATACTCATTCTACTAAGAATTCTTGGTTTTTCGTGGGACAAATCTCATTATAAAAGAATAATTCGTATGTTCTTACATGACTAGGTGCTTATGTGGAGTGAAATTGAATTGTTTGTATTGTAGAGAAATATATAGAATTGTCATAATCAAACGTGTGACGAGTTGCGAGCACATTTGGGATTATGTGCTAAAATGTTTATCTTGTTCCTTAATTAGGATGTCAGGAAGGGGTCAAACTTGTGGTGGTAGAGGCGGGAGGCATGGTAGGGTTCGCTGAGGTGTGCATGAAGTACCGGTCCATGAGGTCCCAGTGCAAGAGGAGGGATTTGGCCAAGCCCGTGCAGCTGGGCAAGCGGGCCAAGCTAATGTGGTCAAGCAAGTAAGACAAGAGGACCAAGCCGTAATGGGGTCCCTAGCCCGAGAAATGGTTGGGGCTTTGAGGGAATGAATGAACATATTGAGGGTAGAGAACCAAGCCCGGGAGAACGCCATAGAGACAATGGCGATTTACCTTACTAGAGAGTTTTTGCGGGCCAAACCGAATGAGTTCTACAGTGGCCCCGAGCCCAAGAAAGCAGATAAGTGGTTTGAGCAAAGAGTAAAGACATTCGAGATGCTTCACATTGAGGATAACGAGCTAAGAGTGACTCTAACGAGTTACTATCTCAAAGGAGATGAGGGCCAATGGTGGAAGTACGCCAAGGGTCGAGTAGAGCTGACGTGGGAAGCATTTGTGGTGGGTTTCTAAGATAAGTATCTACCTCTCACTGCTAGGGAGAGGTTGAGGCAAGAATTTCAAGACCTCAAGCAACTTAATATGTCCGTGGCCGAGTTTGAGGCGGCCTTCTCTAGTTTGTCCCAGTTTGCACCAGAGTTGGATGCAACGGAAGAGTGCCATTGCATTGAGTTTCAGAAGAAGTTGAGAACCAAGATTTTGTTTAAGGTTGCAGGGAACATGATTCGGAACTATGACCGCCTTGTGGAGGCGGCGTCACATATAGAGATTATCGTGGAGGCCGAGGAGAAGAGACTTCGGGGTTCGAGGTCAAGGGGTCAAGGGTTATAGGGGGACTATAGACCTAACAAGAAAAGCAGGAACACCTTTTCATCCCAGTCCCAACCACAGCAGTCTAGATCCACTTTTCCTTTGCCTAGTGCTGGTCTAGGGAAGAGCGCACTGGGTAACTTCTCGTGTTTCAAGTGTGGCCAATCGGGTCACAAGGCCTTTGCATGCCCACAGAAGGGAGGAGGACAACAAATGCTGCCACCACCACTACCCAATCGATCCCAGAGTCAGTCCCAGAATAGGGGTCAAGGACTTACTTGCTATCAGTGTGGTCAGTCGGGGCACATGAAGAGGGTTTGCCCACAGTTGGGAGGCGCATCTGGTGCATCAAGATCGTGGCAAACTCAGAACCACCAGCAGGCTCACTCAGTCTAGACTTCACGAGCTAATCAGGGAGCCGCTTCGGCTCAGTTAGTATAGCAGGCCTATGCTACGAGAGATGAGCAAGTTAATCAGAGGCCACAAGGGCGCGTGTATGCTATTATCGTGCCACAGCAGCTACCGAGATCCTTAGTTATGAGAGGTATTTTTGTTATGTGTAATTTTTTAGCTAATGTGTTGATAGATACGGGTGCGTCTCATTCATTCATGTCTACTGCATTTGTTTCTCCATTGGGGTTAGAGGTGGCACGGTTAGCGTCTCCGTTCAGAGTAGAGTCACCAGTTGGGGGTGCAATTGATTTAGACCGGGGGTGTCATGGTTGTGAGATAAAGGTTGCTGGGCGTTGAGTCCTATTTGATTTTGTGTTGCTAGACATGTCGAGTTTTAATGTCATTCTAGGCATGGATTGGTTATCCTCGTACCGAACTGTGATCGATTGCTATCGTCAGAGAGTTACAGTTTGCACGTCGAGTGGTGATTGTTTTTACTTTCTGGGAGACCGGGTTGATAGGGTCTTGTCGCCAGTTTTTGACCCTCGTAGTAGGAGTAAGCTTAGTGGCCTTCTTGCAACTCTCTTAGATAGTGAGAGTGACGGGGCCTGTGTTGAATTGCCAAGGGTAGTTTGCGAATACCCGGATGTCTTCCCTGAGGACCTTACTAGTTTGCCACTCCACCGGGAGTTTGAGTTCTGTATTGACTTAGTGCCTGGCACGACATCGATTTTCACGGCGCCGTATAGATTTGCACCTACCGAATTGCATGAGTTAAAGATTTAACTCCAAGAGCTTTTAGACAAGGGCTTTATTCGCCCTAGTACGTCACCTTAGGAGCGCCAGCCCTCTTTGCGAAGAAGAATGATGGGTCATTGCGATTGTGTATTGATTACCACAAGTTGAACCGAGTTACCGTTAAAAATAAGTACCCGCTACCCCGAATAGATGATTTGTTTGACCAACATAGAGGGTCTTGTTGCTTCTTGAAGATAGATTTGAGGTCGGGGTACCATCATTTGAGAGTCCGGGAGGAGGACATCCAGAAAATGGCCTTTCATACGCGTTATGGCCACTATGAATTCCTTGTAATGCCTTTTGGGTTGACTAATGCACCGGTTTCCTTTATGGATTTGATGAATTGAATTTTTTGAGACTACTTGGATCATTTTGTGGTCATTTTTGTGGATGACATCTTAATTTACTCAACGTCTGAGGAGGAACATGAGGCTCACTTGCGGGTAGTGCTTGATTTGCTTAGAGAGCACAAGTTGTATACCAAATTTGAGAAATGCAAGTTTTGGCTCACTGAGGTGAAGTTCTTGGGGCATGTGGTGTTGAGAGAAGGAGTAACTGTAGACTCCTCGAAGATTGATGCCGTGTAGAATTGGGGGCAACCCAAAAATATTTTTGAGATCCAGAGTTTCTTGGGATTAGCGGGTATTATTGACGTTTTGTAAGGGACTTCTCTAGACTAGCTACGCCTTTGACTAGGTTGACTAGAAACGGGGTCAAGTTTGTGTGGAGTGAGGCTTGTGAAAGGTCATTTCAAGAACTTAAGACTAGATTGACTACTGCAC
This sequence comes from Camellia sinensis, assembly GCF_004153795.1. Taxonomy (NCBI): domain Eukaryota; kingdom Viridiplantae; phylum Streptophyta; class Magnoliopsida; order Ericales; family Theaceae; genus Camellia; species Camellia sinensis. The sequence continues at coordinate 739,513 of NW_021024633.1, read as the reverse complement.
CGGTTTTGATAATTCCGGAAAGAGGCTTGGGTTACATTGTTTATTGTGATGCGTCTCGGGATGGGCTTGGTTGTGTCTTGATGCAAGAGGGAAAGATTGTGGCCTACGGTTCACGATAATTGAAAACTCATGAGAATAACTACCCTATCCATGATTTGGAATTGGCAGCGATAATTTTTGCCTTAAAAATTTGGAGACATTATTTATATGGCAAGAAGTTTGAGGTTTTCTCTGATCATAAGAGTCTAAAGTATTTGTATGCCCAAAAAGGCTTGAATTTACGCCAACGAGGATGGATGGAATTTATGGAGGATTACGACTTTGAATTACACTATCATCTGGGAAATGCAAATGTAGTGGCCAATGCCTTGAGTTAGAAGTCCGTAAGTAGTTTGGCAAGTGTGGCCATTTGAGAATGGGCTATGCTAGGCAATATCGGCAAGTTTGATTTGCACTTGGGTGAATCCGGTGAGAGTGCAACCTTGTTTACTTTGAGTGCTCAACCTACCTTGATTAGTAAAGTCGTAGAGGCGTAACAAGGGGACCATGAAGCGAAGTCAATTCGAGATAGAATTTCCAACGAGAAGGAAGAGAAGGGTTTGAACATTTACTCGGATTTAAGTGTACGTTATCTAGACCGCTTATTTGTGCTAGAATGTTATAGAAAGGAAGTACTTCGAGAGTTCCATCACTCACACCTTGCGGTACATCCGTGAGGCACCAAAATGTATCATGATCTTAGTCGTCGGTTTTAGTGGAGGGGAATGAAGCGAAATGTGTCTTTATTTGTATCGAAGTGCCTTACTTGTCAACAAGTGAAGGCCGAGCACCAAAGACCAGCGGGTTTGTTACAACCCTTACCAATAGTTGAGTGGAAGTGGGAGCACGTTACCATAGATTTTGTAGTTGGGCTTCCTAGAACACAGCGAGGCAATGATACCGTTTGGGTGATTGTTGATAGGTTGACTAAGTCTAAATATTTCATTCCAATGCACACCGACGACTCAGTTGAGCACTTGGCAGAGTTGTACATTAGAGAGACAGTTCGACTTCATGGGGTTCCTGTAACCATTGTATCGGATAGAGATCCTCGTTTTGCTGCCCAACAGTAGCAAAGCCTTCAAGAGGACTTGGGAACTAAGTTAACTTTTAGCACCACTAACCACCCTCAAACCGATAGGCAGTCGGAGCGTATTATTCAGATTTTGGAGGACATGCTTAGAGCTTGCGTCCTTGATCTTAAGGGGTCTTGGGAGAGGCACCTACCATTGATTGAGTTCGCCTATAACAATAGTTACCAAGCTAGCATTGAGATGGCACCATTTGAGGCCTTGTATGGCCGACCTTGTAGATAACCGGTTTGTTGGGCCGAGGTGGGTGATGCACCGTTGTTGGGTCCAGAAATTGTTAGAGAGACAACTGAGAAAGTCGCTCTCATTAGGAAGAGGTTAGCGATGGCCCGAAGCTAATGAAAGAGTTATGCAGATAAGAGGAGATGACCCTTATCTTTTGAGGTTGGTGATCATGTGTTCCTTAAAATTTCGTCAAGACGGGGTTTGATGAGATTCGGTCAGAGTGGTAAATTGTCTCTGAGGTTTGTTGGGTCTTTCAAGATACTGGAGCGAATTGGAGAAGTGGCATACCAGCTAGCTTTAACATCATAACTTTTAGGGGTTCATGACATATTCATGTGTCTATGCTTAGGAAGTATGAGCCCGACCCTTCTCATGTGCTTGATTGGGTTGATTTAGAGGTAGATGAGGAGGCCTCTTACGAAGAGCAGCCGGTCCAACTACTAGATACCCGGGAGCAAGTGCTACGGGGCAAAACTATACTGTTAGTGAAAGTGTTGTAGAGGCACCATGCGGTTGAGGAAGCAACATGGGAACGGGAGGCAGAAGTCCACTCCAAGTATCCGAATTTGTTTGAAAATGCTTAGTTGTTTTAATTGGTAATATTCCCTAGTGTTGGAGGGAAATGTATCAAAGTTGTTAATCACATGTTATTATATGTATATTGCGTTTCAAGCATGAGATTGTTATGGGCTGTTACTACTTTATTAGAGAACTTCATACATATGCTTATTTTGGATAGCTATTGTTAGTGAGCTAGCCTTGACTATAATGGTGAATTTGGGAGGAGAATAAATACTGTAATCTAAAATTGTATTTCGCGTGGTTGTGAATTGCTTGTTGTCCTTGTTTGGGTGGTTGTTTAAATTTCGGGGATGAAATTTTCTATGGTGGGGAGGTTGTGATGACCGAGTTTGTTATTCGTCTTGTCCCATTCGAATTTTGTTGACTTTACTCCCATTATAGTGTCGGGTTTTAGTGCGAGGTTTTGATTAACCATTGGGTTGTTGTTTTTGGAAACTTATTTGAAAATCCTTGTTTCTATTTATTTTTGTGTCAAGTTTCTTATGTTTCGGAAGGTGCGAGGTTGGATCCGGAGTGTCCGGTGTCGAGTTCGAAATGTTTCTCACTAAAGGACAAGGCCGCACGTGTGGGGCCTTGGGCCGCACGTGTGGGAAATAGAGGAAGTCCAGGGTTGGTCACTGCATTATATGCAAGTGCGAGAGGAGGTGCAGAATGGGAGAGCCGCACAAGCGGGGGTGAGGGCCGCAAGTGCGGGAGGCATGCTCCTCACGGGCGGGGATGAGTGTCGCACGTGCGGGACGATCTGTGTCCGAAATTCAACTTTTTTCCTCGTCTTGGGCAGAGTGTATATCACTTTTGCATATTCCTCTCTCACTCTAAAATCAACTTTTGCTCGTCCTTCTCTCTAAAAACCTCCACCAAACATCTTAAACACTTGATTTCTCCCAATCCATTGGGGTTTTGACCTATCATCCTTCACAAATAGTGAAGAGCTAAGCAAGAGCTACATTGTGTGCGGTGGAGATTGGGTTTTGGCATCGTTGATTTTGGGGGTAGGGACTTTCTTAGAGTTATATATATATATATTAGCAAGATTTTGTTGATTTCGAAGTCTCCTTTGTTAATATTGAAAACTTGATGTTGATTCAACAATGTGGGTAGTTTGGGTGTAGTTTTGGTGTCATGTTTTGTTGAAATAATTTCTTGAGGGCCTTGAACTACATTGATTGAGGAATAGTTGTTTTTGAAGAAATTCTTACAAGAGATTTCGGTGTGTGTGTTGTTGTGGTGAGAAAAACCTAGAATTTAGTGGCTTTTAAAATATGTTGAGAATACATGGTTGACGTTGTATAAATACTATTTTGTGTGCCAAAAGTGTAACGGATGAGGAAATTTCTTATGCATATATGCATAGATGATGTTGAGTTTCATGAAATATGAAAGTTGTTGCTCAAATGTTGCTTTAGTCTTGAAATGACTAATTTGTTGAGGACACGAGAAATGTGGAAATATTGTTATTTTTGATGAATTTGAATAAAAAGATGGTTATCTTGTGAAATCACATTGGAAATGAGAAAATTGGTGATATTGGTTTTCATGGTTGAATGATGGGATGGAATTATAAATGGAAGGGATATTTCATCTCAATTCATTGATGATTGGTGCATTTTCATCTCAATTCATTTAATTATGATAGATTTTGATTATTGGATTTGAAAACTTTTGCATTGAGAAAAACATGTTATGAAATAGGTTTTCATCGAACTTTTTTGGGGTAAATACGTTGGTAAGTTCGGATAGGAGGTGTAGATGAAATAGACTAAGTTGGTCTGAGTGTCTGGGGTGGAAGACCGAAAACACGCGCGAAGAAGGTACCACTCCCCTTCCGGTTAGCAACCGGTAAAGTGGTGTTTTGGTAGTGCTTGTTATGCCTAATTGCAGACACCAACCTAGGGATTACCTGAGTTGTATTTACCGCCCCTGGAACTAAATTGAAAATTTGTGAATTGTTGAGATTTCAAGTTATTATTGAGCATGATGGTTTTTCAAAAGATGTAAATGTGATCTTCTTTTAAAAGGCATAGCATGACATGTGCATTTTATTTTGGGAAGCTTGTATAAAATGCATATACTTTGTTAAGAATTCTCTACTGGGCTTTATGCTCACCCCTATGGGATTTTGGTGCAGGAAAGGAGGTGGTGAACCCGCCAATCTAGGGCATGGATGTATGTATTATTTAGCACAAGGCCCTATTTTGTTGTGATTATATTTTTGTGAGGCAAGGGCTATTCATGTATGGGTTCGAGAAACCATCTTTTGTGAAACCGGCTTAAGCCTTGGAGTGTGTAAGCCGTTGAGGGCATTTTATTCATTTTTGGATTTGATGTTCTACATGCTATAGATTCATGTATTTAATATCATTGAATGTATAATTCGCAGGTGGTACTATTTTGTACAAACCTTCATGATCAATGATGTAAAGGTTGGAGAATTGTTATTATCCTTTTAATGAATGTTGGTTGATGTACCTTAATTATGTTAGAAACATTTGGGGCATTACAACTTGGTATCAGAGCTACCGGGTGGGCCCAATGTATGGCCCTGAGGCCTTCTGCCATGAGCGGATACCCCTTGAGGATGATTCTCTAATCCAATCCCTAAAACAAAATCTTCAAGCTTGTGGTCGGTGGAGCTCTGTATTTTATGGTTCACGAGGAGGACCAAATGAGTGAGGATGGGCTGTGCCTCTTACACCACATGGATCAGCCACTTTTTCAGAGATCTTCAGCCCCTGGCTAGAGATGTTGACCCTGGTTCTCAAGAGTACCAGGTGGGCACGATGTATGGCTCTAGGCTCTATTTTCTGGGATTTCTGGCTTGCTTCCTCTCCTTCTTCATTCTTCTTAGCACACCTCCAGATTCTCTCAATCCTTTTGTCTTCCCATTGGTAGTTAGATTCTTCAAAGGGGATCGGATCCCCTTGGCCCCACTATTTCTTGGGAACTTTTATTACTGGTTGGATCTGCTACATCGAGATATGGTACATTCTGTGGGTCGGTATGAGTCTGTATGAGTCTGTCTCTTTCATCCACAGTCAATTCCTGCTCTGCTTCTTTTTTGAGAGGTTCCCAAAGTTTGCCCCTACTCCGACTGTATTCGAGGTAGAAGTTCTTCAGGAGATAGTAGATAAAGAGGGTATCCCCATGCTCGGGTATGATGGGTCTCGTACATTTGAGAATACGAAGACTTGCCAGCCGTCGATCACACTCTGGTCACGTGTCATTTTCACCCTATCACTGAATACTTTGATGGATGATCCTCGGAGCTTTGTGGCACGCCCCTATGTATGCCCACCAATGGGTGTGGCAACGCCATTTATCTATCATGGTTCCTCTTGACCAGTGTCATTTCTCTTGCCAAAGGGCATTTCTGCGCATCTTGTTGATATGTTGATAATGGTTCATCCCAGCTCGTTACCAGTATGGCATGAGGAAGGCCTTGATAGCATCGTTTATAGACTTGACAGAGTAGCATGCCACTTTGGATTTGACCAGTGTGCCCCGGGGCCAGCACCTCCTTTATTGTCTTTTTTGGAAAACTATGGGCGTTTTACTCGCAGACTTGTATACACCATGCTTCCTGTATCTTGCTCTTTGACGATGTCCAATTTGAGCCAGGTAGGGGGTTTCACCCCCTCTTTTAGGAGATATTAGTAGAAGAACATTGATGCATTTATTGAGTTTGTCCAGAGTAAACTGACTATATGTTTGCCTTCGCTAATTTATAAGAAGGACTCCTCTCTCTGGCTGCCTGAGAGTCAGAAATCTGATCATATGTATGGGACCTTTGCTTCATCTGCTCTGACTGTCCCTCCAACTCGGACATCTACTTCTAACTTGGCGATTGTTGTCCTAGAGCCAGTCACTCTAAATAAGGCTTCTAGTCCTCGGATGACTTGCCTCAAGAAGATAGCCTATAAGCGGGCTTCCGATGCCAGTCCTTCTACTCCTCTCCTTTCTAGAAAGCTCCATCAGGTACTAGATAAACTTGTTAGTTCTTCTGCTGATTTGTAGTTATTTTCCTCTCGTGACCATATCTTCTTAAATGAACATTCTTCCGCTGATTTGTAGTTATTTTCCTCTTGTGACCATATCTTCTTAAATGAACCCTCTTTACTTTTCTTTTGTACAGGACCCTACTCTATCTTTTGATCCTACAGTTGCTGACGTTCTCGGTACCGTGGATATTGGCCATGCTACCCCTACTAGGCTGGACTCAGACCTGGATGACACTTTTCCTTTGTCTGCAAGACTTGTGAAAATGTGCACCCCTTGTATAGCAGTTTATAGATGATGATGATGAGGCTGAGTCTTCCAATCATTTTTGTGACCTTGTCCTGTGTATACGTCGTCACTGTCCTATTGTGACTGAGGATGCCTCCCCATCGGTCAGATATTTCCCTCCTCACTCAGTTCTAGGGGAGGAGCGCCATCTTGGCGACGAGGTTATCGAGGCTCACTGTTTTGATGTTAAGATTATTGAAAACCATGGCTCTGGTGTTGAGATTATTGAAGGGACTAGTGCCACAGTGATTGATGCCGCAAGACATGCTTTTGGAGGCAATGTAGAGATGAGGTGTGCTTTTGAGGGACATGTTTCTGGAGGCCGTTCAGAGATGAGGTGTGCTTCTGGTGGTACTGAGGGACACATTTCCAAAGGTAGCATAGAAATGAGGTGCGCCTCTGGAAGTAGTGTGGAGGTTGATGTGCTAGAAGTCTCTAAGACTCGCTCTGGCATTTATGGTGATTCTCATCCTCTGACCTTCCTTCTTTCTTCAGGGATGACTACTACTTTTCTGGCTTCATTAGACGTTGAGATCGATCAGGTGCCCCCTGTACAACCAAGTGAGCCCTTCAGTTGCACCGGCTTTGCATAATGATTCTCCCTCAGGTAATCTTGCTTTCTGAAGTTTGTCATGTACTTCTATCTATGAGAACTTTTTACTCAAATGGCTTTACTGCTCCTTACCCCTAATAAGACTTCCTTATCTTTTCTTCAGTGTTAGCTGCTACCAGGGTCCTGCCTTCAACTGCCTCAGACTCTGCTTCGACTCCCTTTGTGACTCCTCATGGCTCTCCTTCTCAAGGGGACACACCTACATTTGAAACGACTGCTAGCGGCTCTTTATCACGAGTGCCTTCGAATGTTTTGGATCTAAATCTTAGTAATTTCCACTTTGATAGTGATGCTTTTGGCCTTTCCCCTCATCGGCCCGTATTTTCAGGCTCGGGCCTTCACCCGGAAGTTACCCCTCCGGGTGGTTCATCTAACCTGATAGAAATTGGGGAGGTTCCTGAGACTAATACCCTTCCGGCCCCAATTCCTCTTCTGGCTTCTGGCAAAGTACCATTTCTCTAGTATTGGATAGCTCTTGAGTTTTCGTCGATTCTATAGCTTGTGCATTCGAGTTTCCGTGTGACCTTTGCTTCCTTTGCTTGCCAATGTCCGCTCATTCAGACTACTCTACTCGAGTCTTTTGCCACTATCCTATATAGCTTGGATAGGCAACGGCTATGTGACCTTAACGGGAAAGTAGTCGAGATAGCATATCAGGGGATCTTTGACAAGGAGCATCATCAAGTGGATCTGTCTTGGCTTCGGAAGCACCTGGATATAGCCTCAAACGCCAGTCGATGGGTAGAAGTTTTGTCTGTGCTCGTGTAACGCCCTCAATGAAATTACATAAATCAATCATTAATTAGATCTGCAATGATAGAAGAGTTGCATTTTTTTTCATCAGAGTCTGTGTTACAAGAGATATTACATGCATTACACTTTTATAAATGTTCATCTCGAAACTATAGTATGTAACTCTAACTACTAACAACAAATTAAGTGCCCTACGGGCTTACATATTTCCAAGCTATCACTTGGTTACAACAAAAGAAGAGGCCTAGCTCTATACATATAAAGCCCTTGGCTTGAATTTACACTTAACACAAAGCGAATAACAAAAGTGGAGCCTTCAGCCCCTAAGCCTCCCAAGCTATGCCCTTGGAGTTGGCATGTCACCTGTACCTAAAAATGGTGTCCCAAGTAGGGTGAGCCAAAGCCCAGTAGAGATATGCTAAAACAATATATGAGATTTAACTAAGGTAAGAGCGTTAGATAAATGTGTAATATTCTTAACCAACACATATTCTTTTCAAGGTCATTCAATATAGATAACCAATATCTCAATTTCTTTCCATTCTTCCATTTCGGGTAAATCAATTAACCAAATTCATTATTATCAAAGCAACAAATATAAGACTACAACTCAATGGTTCACAATTCAATACTTCTATTTCTTGTCATTTTACGAAATCACATCCTAGGGAACCAACACTCATAAATATATAAGATTTGGGGACTTTCACCCTGGACACTTCGGCCAACTTAATTCTTAATGGAGTCCATCCCCTATCTCCTTCCACACAATAATACAAATACAATGTATTTAAACTCGTTGTCATATACAATGACTAATCAAATCACATATTCAATGGGTCAATCAAGCCGTCATATTCAATGACATAATTTAGTTGATTAGTTTCAATCTTCCTAATCCTCATGCAGTTTCTACAACAATCATAGCTATCCTCCACCGATAGCCCAAAGCAGGTATTTCTAAACAGATAAATAAATCTATCAACAGATAATTTATCAAATTCCCATAGGTGAGTGATTTATCAAATCCAACTACACCATTCATTTACACATTCTCCCAATTTCATATTTCCCATACCAATTTCATTATTTATACAAAATAATTATTTTGTTCAAATTAGGGCAATCTTCCCATTTTCCCAAATATTACACCCAAGACCAAATTTCCCAAATTATACCCAAGCAATATCATGTTCAAGACCTCTCATACACATATGGTACCAAATATGAAAACCCCTCTTTCAAATATCAAAACCTTAATCGTAACTTCACCCAAATCTTTCCAAATCCCACCATTTAAACAAAATGACAAATATCTTGGTTAAAGTTCATATTAAAGACTAGAGTATGCCTACCTCAAAGCTAGGAGACCAAAGGAGATGATGAAGAGCTTTAAGAATGCCCCAAATTCGGTTTTGCTCGGATCAAAGGAAAGCCCTTGAGATGGTCCAACACTTTAACAAAGGGACTAGGGTTGAGAGATACTTAGATCTAGGGTTATTTGTAGAGAGATGGAGAGTCTGTTTTAGAGAGAGAGACAGCCGATCTAGGGTTTTTAGGAGAAAAGAAATCAAAAAGTGGAGTAAAATCACTCAGCTGCGAACTGATATACGCGACCTTCGCTCGAGTGAAGGAGTTGTCGCTCGAGCGGCCAGACACAATAGGTAACCTCGCTCGAGGGTAAGAAGCGTCACTCGAGCATATAATGCAAAGCTTTACGTCTGCCATAGACTCAGACACACGCTTGAGCGCAAGAAGTCTCGCTCGAGTGAAGAAGCAATTCCATAAGGCTCGCTCGAGCGCAAGAAGTCTCGCTCGAGCGAAGAACTTACATCTTCCCAGAAAAGCTGCGTCTGGGAAAGAAACCTGAAGACGCTCAGTTCTTGCTTGAGCATAAGAAATCTCGCTCGAGCGAAGAGGCAAGTTACACAATGCTCGCTCGAGCGAAGAGGCCAAAATCTAGGCAACAACCATTTATACCAATTGACAACCAATATGTTCCAAACTCACCCAACAAGTCCCAAAACTCCATTTCAAAGAATTAAAGAAAGGAAATGAGACATAGACAACAACATATAATCACAGAATCCGAGTCCGGAACACAACAAAGATCGGGGTGAAACCGGGATCGCTATAACGCCTCTTATCGGACCTCTATAGATGAAACAAAGGTAACTCTTTATGAACTTGAGCCAGGCTATGCTCAGGCCTTAGAGGCTTTAGAGGCACACTCTACTGCTTATCCTTAGGATGTAGATATGACGGGCAGTTTCTTTGAGGGTGTTTTTAGAGGAGATTGAGTTATTGTTTTTGCATTACTTTCTAGCCCCTTTCGATAAAAATGTTTTATCTAGGACAATGCAATGGAATGACAAAGGTTTTGTTTGTGGAGATTTTCTCATTGTTTTCTCATTCTATTTAATAAAACATTTATCTCGAATGATACAATGGAAATAACAATTACATGCACATGTTCATAAAAGCTGAAATATTCTCATTAATTCTTCACCTTTCTTGACAAACGTATAAAATATTCATCACATGTAATGGAATAGACATACAATATAAAGGAAATTAGCTTCTTCATAACATAAGGGAACTATAACTTTTAGATAAAGCAAGAAGAATGAAAACGAGATTTAACATAGATGAGTCTATTTATGGATAATAACGCTTGATGAACTTTGCATTGAGTGGGCCTGTTTGGAAGCCATCTTCAACCCTTACGAGTCTGTAGTACCCGTCTGAGCTTGCTTGAACCACCCTGTAGGGCCCTTCCTATTTTGGAGAAAACTTGGGCAAGGGTTGTCCTCGCATGATTGGGTCTACAATCTTCCATACTAGATCACCCTCTTCGAACTTTCTTGGCACCACAGTCTGATTATAGGCTCAGGTGATGGACTCATGATATCTTTCCATGACTTTTGCAACTTTATCTTGTTTTTCCTCTAATGCCTCCAGTCTGGTGGTTCGAGGCTCAAGTACCATTCCCGAGGCAAGAGCCATCAAAGCAGATGGTGTCTCCAACTCTGTAGGTAACATTGCCTCAGATCCATACACAAAGGAGTAAGGAGTTACTTAAGTTGGCTTTCTCATTGAGGTGGGATATGCCCATAGGGCTAATATAAACTGTTCAGACCAACTCCCACCAAATTCATCCAACATCTTACATAGAATTCTTATCAAGGTCTTATTCATGGCCTTCGTTTGCCCATTCCCTTTCAGGTAATAGGGTGTGGATTTGTGATGCCTCACTTGGTAAGTCTCTGAGAGGCTCTTCACATGCTTGTTTATGAAGGGTGTGTCATTGTCAGAAAGGATGGTGTTTGGTACTCCGAACCTACAGATGATATTTTCCTTGATAAAGTTTGCGACTGCGGGCCCAATAGCATTCTTCAAAGGGATTTCTCGACCCATTTTGTGCTCAACTCCGTGGCTGCAATGATCCATTTATATCCTTTGGATGGTGAAAAGAGAGGCCCTATAAGGTCAAAAGCCCAGGTATGAAATGGCCATGGCGGTCGGATGCTATGTAGATCTACGGCCGGCGCATGGATTAAGTTTTCGTGCTTCTGACAAGTCTGGCACCTTTTCACATGATGGAAGGCATCTGACTCCATGGTCGACCAATAATACCCAAGGTGTATCAATTGCTTGAACAACCAAGCCCCTCCTTGATGCTCAATTTCGTGGGCTTTTCCAAGGACTAGATTAGACTCCTCCTTGGAAAGACATCTTCGGGGAGTGCCCTCAATGCTTCTTCTGTAAAGCTTGTTCTGATCAAGAAAGTACTGCCTCGCTCTCTTCTTGAGGTATGCAATGTCCCTCGAGTTCTCCGGTAATGTCCCCTCATTAAGATAGTCAAGGTAGACTTGTCTCCAATCAAGGGTATCGGTTTCAAAGCAACTCTCATCCTCTCGGATGTATAACTAACATTTGGGGCATTCTGTCTGTAGTTGATTTGAGGCCTTCTCCATCTCAGGCCAATAGTAGCCTTGTCTTTGGATTCTTTTGTGTAGACTAATATCTCTATCCTCGCAAGATTTTTCATGAATCTGTTGTAGTCGGAGGCTTGCTTTTTATTGGCCAACACACTGGGCTGGGAATCTGGTATTTCCTCAGAAGTAAAGTTCACCTTGGATGATTATGAATTGAGCAAGCTTGGCCATATTCAATTTTTTGACTTTGTTTCTGAGTTGTTTGAGGACTTCTTCTCTCCAGTCCTTCGGAAGGTCTTTTTTCTCGAGTATTACTAAGGGCTCTATTCTTTTCTTGATAATAATTGTCACCTTCTCCTCTGGAATGTCAACTCTTGCCCCTAGTGTTGCGAGGGCAACTGAAAACTTGTTGTCGGAGCGAGGCACATGCTCTATTTCGACCTTCTAAAATTTGTCAAGAAGTCTTTAGACTGTTGTTCGGTATGTGGCCAAGGCAGGCTCCTTTAAGACAAACTGTCTTGAAACTTGCTTCACTATCAGTTTTGAGTCCCCCCGAATTTGAATCTTCTTGATACTGTGCTTCTTAGCTACTATCAAGCCTAAAATAAGAGCCTCATACTCGGCTTCATTATTCGAACAATGGAAGTCTAGTTTATAAGACAAATATAACTTTTCCCCACTTTTGCTTGTAAGGATTATCTCGGTTCCACATTTCCCTCCGGCTCCTGCTCCGTCAAAGCTCAATGTCCAAAAGCTTTCCTCGGAAACCATAGCTACATGCACTTCTCCTGTTAATTCTTCATTCACTGGTTCATAGTAACCACTTGGAAATTGGGCAAGGAGATCGGCTAAGGCTTGGCTTTTGATCACTTTGGGAGCTACACATGTGATCTCAAATTCAACCAGTGCTAACAACCATCTTCCCACCTTCTCGGTTAGAGCAGGCTTGCTGAGGAGGTATCTAATTAGATAACTTCTGGTAACAATCTAAATCTGATGTGCTAAGAAGTAATGTCTAAGCTTTTGGGCGGTGAATACCAAAGCTAAGCAATGTCTTTCTACCGGAGTTTATCGGACTTCTGCTCCTCGAATCTTTTGGCTGATGTAATACACCGGGCATTCTACTCCATCTACATCTTGGTCTAATAATGCCCCTATGGACTTGGGGCTTGAGGTTAGGTACAACATTAGAGGCACCCAGGCTGCGAGGCTATCATGGTTTGAGGCAAGGTCAAGGCTACCTTGATTCTCTCTAAGGCCTTTTGGTACTCTTGGTTCCACTCGTACTTGGCGTCCCCCTTTAACAAAGAGCTGAAGGGGGCAGAGATCTCTGTAAGTGCTGGGATAAACCTTTGAATATAAGACACCTTCCCGAGGAAATTTTTTAACTCCCTATGAGAATGCGGAGAAGGCATTGCTCTGATAGATTTGACATTTTCTTCATCTGCCTTGATACCATGCCTATGTACAAGAAACCTGAGAAACTTCCCGGCCGTCACCCTGAAAGCACATTTGAGAGGATTCATTCTCATTTTGAATTTCTGGCACCTCTTGAATACTTTCTCAAGGTCTCGGAGATGGTCCTCCTCCTTCTTGGTTTCACCACTAGATCATCAACATAATCTTCCACCTCATGATGGATCATATTATGAAAGATTGCAGTCATAGCCCTTTCGTAAGTTGCTCTGGCATTCTAGAGTCCGAAAGGCACGACTGTATAGAAGAATTTTCTGAGAGGTGTTCTAAAAGAAGTCTTTTATGCATCCTCCTTGGCCATCTTAATCTGATTGTATCTGCTGAATCCATCTATGAATGAGAATATCTGGTGTCCTAAGGTGGCATCCACGAGAGTGTCGATGTGAGGTAGAGGGAATTCATCATTCGGGCAAAATTTATTCAAATCTCGAAAGTCTACACATACTCTGATTTGACCATTCTTCTTCTTCACCGGCACTATGTTTGCCAACCACGTGGGGTACTGTATTGGTTAGATAAAACCTGTCTGTTGAAGTTTTTCAATCTCCTCCTTAATTTTCTCTTCGAGATCTAGATGATATTTTCAAGCAGCTTGCTTGATTGGTTTGGAGTTTGAGAACACATCAAGATAATGTGAGACCAGGTTGGGATCTAGTCCGGGCATCTCCTTATATGACCAGGCAAACACATTCAAGTACCAAGTTATCAACTTTAACAACTGCTCCCGCTTTTCTGGGCTAAGGCTCGAACTTATGACTATCGGCCTTGGAGCACCTTGCCTATCACTCAGATCCACTTCAATAAGTTGTTCGGGTAGAGGCTTCAGCCCGTCTTGCATGCATTCTGGGGCCACTACAGGCTTTATTATTATGTCATCATCAGGAGGCTCTTCTTTTGACCCGGAGACAGCTGCTAAAGAAACCGACTCCCGCGCCTTCATAAATAGTATACTATCCTGCCTCATTCTTGGACTTTCATCACTTTCTGAGGAATTTGTGAACTTTCTGGTCGAGGCGTCGTTCCCTTACTTGATTCTGCCTTTGGCTCCTTATCATCTTTGATATCCTCCCAACGAGGAATTTTTGACCCCCCGAGGCTTAGAGATGGTGGAACTTTCTTCGATAGACAATTCGGTGAAGTAGATGGCATCAGAATAGTGGGCTTCATGAGTTTCGAAAGGCCTTTCTGTAGCCTGAATTGTCACCATCTTCTTTCCCCATTTAGCCTTAACACACTGATGATAACTCGACGGTACAGCTCTGTATCTATGCATCCAGGTCCTCCCTAGAATGATGTGATAGTTTGCCTCGGAGTCAATAATATGGAACTTGGTGGTTGAGCGAATCTCTTCGACAGCTAAATCAGTTGTTACGCATCTTATAGTAACTCTCCTTTCTCCACCAAAGCTAGTGATGACTATTGGCTGCTTCACAGTGTGCTCTTCAGAGATTTCGTCCATCTTTAGAGTAGTGCAAGTCATAATGCTGATAAAGGCTCCACTGTCTAGATAGGCCCTTTTGAACTCAATCTCGTTAATAAAAGAAATCACATAAAGCGGGAGGTTGTGAGAAAAGGGATACTTTCGATCAGTCTCGGAGAAAGTAATGGCACTAGATTGCTCTTTTTCCTTCCTCGGGATAGATCCCTCAGTCGATATGCATTCCTCATCGTGTGCCTCGGCTATTTTGATGATAGCCTCGGTGATTTCTGTTCCCTAGAAAGTCCAAGCTAGTCGAAGAATTTCTTGAACTTTACACAGTCTTGCAGGGTTTTGGCGTAGTGATCCGAATCCTTCCGTAGTATTCTTCTCCTCCTTCTGGATCGAAGGAACCTTCGATATGAGCCATAAAGGCTCTGCCTTCTGGATCGAGAGCACTTCCATAATAAACTTGTTCACCCTCAGGGCTCAAAGGTGTCGTCCAGATAATAATCGTCGTCATCGAGATTGGTGATAGCTTTAATCATCGGGCCTTCATATGCTATCATAGCAACATTCTTGCCACTGTCTCGATGCTAAGGATATGGTTGTTCTCGGATGTCTTGAGTCCCTTACTTTTTGAACCTTAATTCGTTTACCTTGACTTTATCTCTGAAGATTTTTCTAAGAGTTCAACACTTCTTTGTCGGATGTTTCAATGTGCGATGATAAACGTAAAACTTGGGGCTCTCACGGTCTTTCTTTGATGGAATTTCCTCCACATAAGGCAATTTTAGCTCTCCGTCGGCCACCCATTCCTTAACTAGAGCTTTTACCTCCTCGATTCCACATGGATAAGAAACATTTCCCTTTTCACCACTATATTGCTTCCTCTTCTGGCCTCTATGACCCCCTCTTTGTGACTTCCGGGTGTCTAGGGTAGAGGCAGCAGCAACAATATGTCCACGAGATGATTTGAAGCTAGTCTTGTAACTGGCCTTAAATCCGAACTACTGAGCCTGAGGAGTGCTAATGTTCCGAGCTACTTTTATCAGTGCTGAGAAGGTGGGTAGCTTGTGATTAACCAAAAACAATTTGTACCTATTCAATGCCCCCTCTAAATAAATTTGAACCAGATAACTCTCCTCCACAGCTTCATGACAATCCACCGCCTTGTCTTGAAACCTTTTGACGTAACCAAGGATGTCCTCACTTTCTCGTTGTTTTTCCTTACACAATGTAAGTGTGGTCACCTTCTCCGCTAGTTGAAAGAGCTTGGAGTGGAATTTGTTGACCATTTCCTCCTAACTTCGGATAGAGTTTGGGGCCAAGTGAACATACCAACTATATGCTTGGTCAATGAGGGACTTAGAGAACTCTCTTAGCCGAAGGACGTGGTTTGAACCATGAATGCCTAGAGTCTCGATGAATCGCCCAACATGTTCTCGAGCATTTTCTTGTTTTCCATCGAATTTGATAAACTTCGGCAATGTATATCCCTCAGGGTATGGACAGCTCAGTATCTTAATAGGATATGATGGCTTGACATTCGGGTCGGGCAAAGAGGGCAAAGTCCTCTTGCCCCGTTCGAGATCAAACATAGCTTACATATCAGCAAGAGTGAGAAACTGTTGTGGGAGAGAGTTTGATGGTGGCATTCCCAGAACTTGGCTTATGGACCCAAAGACTGAGCTAAGAGCAGCCTAGCCATTCTGGTGTTGAGAATTCATCATTGGCGAAGACACTTGACGATATTGGCCATCAGCACCTATGGACAAGCCAGCTGGTGATAGGACATTGAATTGAGGCCCATAAAGTCCACTGCACGGCGCAACTATACTGGGTTAGGCTTGCAAATTTGTTGTCAGCACTAAAGGAGGCCCACTCGGTACTTGAGTAACATTTACTAGTGGTGGAACAAGATTAGGTACGGGCAGAGTTCCTTTTTGTGCCATCATTCCCCTTATATTTTTCTGGACACCAACAGTCGCCAAAGCGCCATTCATTACACCAGAACCTCCTCTAGTCACCATTGGATCTTGGCTTGGCACGCCATGGAGCCCGGGCATAGGCAAATTGCTGTCGCCTACTGTGGTTTGGGCATGTGTTGCTGCTGTTGTGTTTCCATAAGCCATAGGCTGACTGAGGCCTATTTCTCCTTGGGTTTGATTCTGCACTCCGGCAGGAATAACTCCACCGCTAGTTTGATTTTTGTTTGGCGCCGGTGCAAAATTAGAACTCATCACCAATATGGTGTCAGTGAGATTCTGAAGAGTGGTAGGAATCTCTTGCTGAGTATTTTTAAGTCCTTGAATGGCTTCGAGTAAAAGTGGTTGATCTGGAGCCATGGTCCTGTCATCACCACCATTAGAGGATCCTTGTTGGTGGACTTCATCTTCTCCCACCATTCTTGCTGGAGTTGTGTGGATTCTGGATCTCGTTGAGACCATTAACCAATCTGCCTCCCCAGTAGAGTCGCCAAATGTATGAGAGGGTTCAAGAACATTGTTGGAGAATTCGAAGATCTTTGAAGAAGACTCGAATTCCTTTAGAAATGATGAGAGGCTTAGATTCTTCAGTAGACACAACTGAGAACACAAAAGTAAAGAGATGATGGAGATAAGAGATTGGGTGAAGAAGAAGGCAAACTAGTTAGAAAGAAAATAATGGCAAGGCTCTCCTATGGATCTCCCACTTTCACTCTCAAGGTTGATAATGGAGAAGGGAAATTAGTTCTTTCTCAAGAGTTGTCTCTCCAAAATCCATCTCTTTTAAAGCTATGGGTGGGTGCTATTTATAAACACCTTATGATGTAGGATGGAGCCCATGTGCAAGGCACATGGGGAATATTCTCTGTAACCACATTGTCTGAGGAGGTGACCTCTCCAAGAATGAGGAAAACCCCGAAGAGGAGATTAACCTCTCGGCAAATCCTTCTTCTTAGTTACACTTAACCAATGATCCCCAATCATCCCAAGGGGCCGAGGCAATCCTAGAGGACCCCTTGCCGCTAAATACTGAAGAGTCTCATAGAGCCCCCGTGGTCATGCTACCTCGACCCAGATATAAACTAAATTAACTGTTGAGTGAATTCATCTCCACCCCTCGTCCTTAGGACTCAAACCCTTTGTTCGCGCTCTAACCTCACTCATGATTCTGGTGGGTCAATCCCGGAATGCTCCAAGTCCTCAAATGTTCTAGGACTCACCAATGGAGCGACTTATAGATTGCGATCGAATCTGTTCGAAGCCCGAGTGCCTCGGATCTCTAGACTTGCTCAATAATACCCTTTCGAGTCCGGGCCCAACTAAGTCTCTAAGTTCATTGATCCGAACTTTTTTGAGGCTTAGAGCGATTTGGACCGTTGATGGTGATAAATTTGGGCCCACCAATCTTGGACTTTCTGACTGGGCCTAATTAATTTTAATGGACCCGACTTGACCCCTTCTACAGAGAGTATGCTTGAAGTCTTGATTTGCATTTCAAAGTCCATGATCATGAGCTGTAACGACCCAATCTTGGCAAGGCAAAACCCTGCCAAGAGGGTGCACCTCAAGCGCTATAGCACCTTTACACCACAAATTCCTGTATAATTCTTACATCACATCACCACATCACCAAAAGTGCATAAGACCTTTCAATTGCCTAACATATATGAGATGATCTATTCAAAGACAAAAAAATATTATCATGCTACAAGATAGTTCCCAAGCATTTCCTCCCAAAAAAAATATAATACATACTAATCACGAATCCATCAATACATCCAACTTCATAAGCAATTTTTACAATCAACCTCCTTCATAAAAAAAAAGGGTAAGCTTACATCCTAGAATGACCCTAAGCAAAACCTCAACCACAAGATGCCCACCTGTGATCCTTCAAAAAAAATTCTAGTCTTCCAAGTTGAGGCGAGCCACACAAAAGTCTATGAATCTGAAAAAAAATTATTTAAAAGAATGAGCTAAAGCCCAATGAGTATACCAATACCATGGAGTTATAAAACTTGCTCCTACCAATAGGGTTCAAAATAAAGATACTAAACATAAGAGCTTAATTGGACTTAAATTTATACAAAATAAAAGTGGCTTAGGTTGCTTATCAAGTACGGATTATAGAGGTGGCTCCCACAATAGTGTAGCACTTATCTCTGCACAACACTTTGCTCCGCACAGAATAGAGGTCAATAGATCCATGACAATAGAAG
>NW_021024633.1:671904-716936 GCF_004153795.1 Camellia sinensis | reverse complement strand
AAAATCAAAATCAAAATAAAAGGAAAAAAAAATGAAATAAAAGAAAGAAAGAAGAGGCTGAGAGAGAGAGAGAGAGAGAGAGCTATCAAAGAGAGAGAAATAAAAGAAAACGCGCGTCCAGATCTGGACACATCATGAGACACAGCGAGGAGAGAGAGACAGAGGAGAGAGAGGGTGGTGGCAGGTGGCGGGTGGATGGTGGGTGGGTGGTGGTGGTGGCGGCGGCGAGAGGTGGGTGGTGGTGGCGAATGGATGGCAGATAGGTGGTGGGTGGTGGTGGCAAGTGGGTGGTGAGTGGTGGTGGCAGGTGGTGGTGGGGGGTGGGTGATGGTGGCGGAAGACGGTGGTGGAAAATGGTGGCGAATGGTGGCTAGTGTTGGGTGGTAAAAAAAAAAAACTGAAAACTCAAAACGGAAACACATTTTTTGTGTTTTCATTTTTTAGCCAAATTTATAAACTGAGAGCACTGATTTATAAATTAAAAATTTTACCAAACAAGTTTTTATTTGGAATTTTTTAAATTTTGTAAATATAAACAGAAAACTAAAAACGTAAGTGTTACCAAACGACACCTACAAAAGTGTCCGCCTATGAAATATGGGTATTTCGAAAAACATGTCATATTCATACCAAGTATTTACCGGCGTACCATACCTTATAAAGTACTTCTGCATACATACCGGATATATGAAACACGTACCCAAGTTTTTCTTCTTAATTTTGAATGTACCCAGACGTACCTAGTATATATCCAAGTCGTACCGTACCTCAATTGAAACAATATTTTCCTTCTACTACAGAGAGAAAACTCATTTCACTAGATTTCTTTTTTAGTTTTTGTTTTATGCTTAGCATGATTTTAAAATTAAACTATGGTTTGTAAGTTATTTAATATATTGACATTTAATTTTGATTTATACTTTTCCTTTTGGCATTAAATGTTAATTATAGGTTGGACCTAAACAAATTAAACCATTTAATTAACTTTTGCATTATTCTAAATTAAAAATAAATATTTTTACAAGCGTACCAAGCCGTACTCGTACCCTATTTTTTTTGAATTTTACCATATCGACGTACCCGTATCGTACCAGTACCAGTACTCATACCCGTACCTGTGCTTCATAGGTGCCTGCTCACAAATTAATAAAAAGAATATTTCATTAATATATTAATATATATTTGGTTATTACATTTTCAAAAAAATAATAATAATAATCTGAGTTTTTGTCACAAATCAACAATCTTTTTATTCAAAATCTTGATTTTATTTTTTCCAATTTTCTTTGTTGGGGAAGAAGATAAAGAAAATTGAATATAAGCACTCCGTATAACTTGTTTGGGTGTATTATTAAAAAAATAATATTTTATTTTAAAATTTAATATATATTATCTATATTAATAAATTTATATTAAGAAATAATAAGAATTAAAATTTTAAAATTTTAATTAAACATATTAAATTATTATTTGGATGCAAATAAAATCATCTGAGATTAATTATTATAGGGGGGAAATGAAAATTTTCACATCAAATTGGACAATCCAAGTCCAACAAACACTGCAACGCAAAAAACTATTTAGGGCTTACGCCATCAAGAGTAGCACAGCACAAAGGCTTTGCCCAATTTCAGGCCTTCTTTTTCTTTTCTTTTCTGTTTTTTTGTTGAACGTGAATTTCAGGCCTTGATAATCGAGTTTGCACTCAATTCTATTAAAACAAAAAGATGATGTTTGGTTTCAGAAAATTGAGTTTATTTTTGGAAAATTAACTTTTCATTTTCTATATTTTTTTGTTTTTAATGTAATTTTTTTTTTATTTTTAGACACACCTAATTTAAATACACTTAACAAGTATAATATTTGTGATTTTTTTTAAAAAAAAATTCACCAAATACAAATGTTAAAAAAAATAAAAAAATAAATATATTTTCATATTTTGTTGTATTCAATGAATTTTTTATTTTTTTATTTTTTTAGTATATTAAGATTAACTGAATCTAAAAGTTTAAAAAAATAATTAAAATATTTTTAAAAATCATTAAAAATATAAAAATATGAATTAAAAACTCATGAAACTATTTTTAAAAATTGAATACCAAACATAAATTCATCAAAATACCCCACCCAAAAAAAAAAAAAGGTCAAAATACTTATGTTATTAGGGATAGAATACAAGGGAAGTCCAGTTCTTCCAAACAGAGAGAACCTCAAATTTCTTCAATTTTTCTTTTAGGTAAACATGTTTAGTCCCTTCAGGGCTGACAAATTTTCTGTGTAATGCTTTTGCTTGCTATCAATGGTGATAAACTAAATAAATAAATAGAAGGAAATTACACTCACTTCTCCTAAGGTTTGAGAAAAGTATAGTTAATTTTATAATTTTAACATAATTACATTAACATTCATTTTTTAATAAAACTAAATCGATTGAAATTAATGTAGATGATGGATAAATACTAAAGTAAAAAAAAAAAAAAGACGAAGAAGACAAACATACAGCTTAGTATAAAAAAGATGACGAGAACATTTTTTATCTATACAATTAATAAATTATTGATAAAAAAAATAATCTTACTATTTATGTGAATTAAAATCTCAAAGAAAACTAATGACTAATATAGTTATGTAAACCACCCCCCACCCCCCCATATTTGGACAACTTGAGAATGGTGTAGAGTTTGATTTTCTCTTTTGGGGTCTCCTAAAAACTCAAGATGCAATCCAATATGACATATCTATAAGCTCAATAACCACATCAAAAAAACTACATAGCCCAACCCAGCAATCACTCAACACAACTCATAAATCAGGTATCCAACTTATTTTCATCGGATTTGAACTCATAATATTACATCATAAAGTGATATTATACAACCACCACGTTAAGAAAGTGGGGATATTACTACACGGGTTGCACAGTAGTCACTATTATGTGGTGAAATGAATCTATTTTGGAGTCTATTTTGATAATTCGAACCATTCACATTTTATAATACATCAAGTAGAACATACCTGTAAAAAATTAAATTAATCGGATATCGTTTATCCATTCATCCACTCACATTTGTATCTACAAAAATAAATAATAATTGTGATTTAAAGTAAATAAATAATAATTGTAATTTAAAGTATTAAAATGAATACAAATGTGAGTGGATAAAAGGGTAAACGATATCTGATTAACTTGAGTTTTTGCCGGTATATTCTATTTGATGTATTCTAAAATGTGAGCGATTTGGATTATCAAAATGGATCCCGAAATGGGTCCATTTCGCTGCACAGCAGCCGTTGCTGCGCATCCCGCGCAGCAGCATCTCCACTTTCCTAGGCTAAGGCCTTAATTTTTTATTTTTTTTTACTTAGCTAAAATCAGTTGTCAGTTGTTAAATTAACACTTATAAGAGTTAACATTCCCATATTTACAAAGTACCAAGTGCTTATTCCCTAATTCAACTACCCCTTAAAGACAGTTAAACCTATGACCTCTCCTTTGACACTAAACCCTTAGGAGACTCATGTACTACAACAAAATTAAATTTTTACGACTTGCAATGTATGTCATAAAAACTCATTCACGACATGCACACAAAATTGAATTTGGCAACCTAGCCTTTTTAATATTTATTAGCGATTGCTATATGTGATGTGTGTTCAATTCAAATAAATTATAAATAAATTAAATAATATTACAATATGGCTATGTTTGAAGGTATTAATAATCCTATCAAATTAAAGTGATATTCATTATCTAATTGGATTAGTATGATAAATTATCTTCTTATTCATTGTTTGATTTGCATTGGCTAAGAAAACATATGAAGATAAAAAAAAAAAAATTATATTTTATTTTTTAACTCAGGATATATGATCTCACCCCTACCCCATTCCTAATAATCCTACAAATTTGTTGGATTAATGTGGGAGCTGAATAATGGAAAAATCAGAAGGTCCGTACCTTAGAAGACTGATATTAATCGGCTGTATCCTATGAGAATGAGAAGCCGAATATAATATATGTGCTGAATAAGTGTAGATCCTTAGAGCTGAATAAGAGAAAGGACAATGATTAAAAAGTAGGTCCTGGCCTCGAGGCCCAAAAGAAACAGGTATAAATACAGGAATAACAGATTTAGTAGGTATGTAACAATCACTTTTTGCTTAACTTAGAAGACAAGCTATTTTGAGTACAAGAACTGACTTGTCCGTCAGAGTGCTAATTCTGACACTCCCGACCGGAGTGTTTGTGTCTTTTCAGATGACTAGCTGAGGATCACTAGCGTCTCCCAAGATCTGAAGAGTATTTCCAAAGCAACTTCTCCACAACTGGCGTCGTCTGTGGGAATACTCAAATACATCTATGGCAAGCGTGACTGAAGATCCTCCGATAGCCACTGACGAGACCGCACAGAGAGATGACCTCACTCCAGCAAATATGCTCGGAAAGGAAACCATCGCTGTAAGACGCGCCTTGAACTTCGACTCACCAACGACTTCAGCGCTAGAGACAATGCAAGCGATCATGGAACAAGCAAAGCAGAATGAACAAATGGTGGAGAACATGATCGCTGAAAATGAACGTCTTCGTCAAGATTTGGCCCTGGAAGTAGCAAAATCCAGAGAAGCCGTGCACCAACATCCCGAACGACCTGCGAGGACAGGTGGATAATGACCTCGAACCCGACCAAAGGATACCGACAGCGAATCCAACTCATTACCCACGGAGCTCAACAAGAAGGGATGATCCGAAACTTCCAGGTCCTCCGAAAAGAGTCTACATACAAGGAATAAGTACAGAAGAAACAGTTCACATGAAGAGGACCAGCACGATCCTTTTGTCCGACGGATTGCAAGGGCGGCCCTGCCCAAGAAGTTCAAAGCTTCGTCATTCACTCTTTACAACGAAAAATCAAACCCCACTGATCATATCCGTCACTACAAGCAGGCCATGACATTGCATGCAGACAACGAAGCCCTTATGTGCCGAATATTCCCCAGCAGCCTGGGGCCATTAGCTGTTAGGTGGTATTACAAGCTGGAGCAGGCTTCAATCAAAAGCTTCCATCAATTACAGAAATCCTTTAGGGCCAGGTTCATCACCAACGAGGTACAGCCGAAACAGGCCGACTCTCTCTGAGCTATGCAGATCCAGTCAGGAGAAACACTCAGAGCATATTCGGCGCGTTATTGGGAGTGCTTCAATCTCGTCGATGACGCTTGCAACGACTCCATGGCCATCACCGCCTTCAAAATAGGACTACATCCTGACAGTGCTCTTCGCAATTCCCTGACCAGAAGACCCCCCAAAACAGTCTGGGCGTTGATGAAGAAAGTTGAAGAGTATTGCAAAGTGGAAGATGATGCCTTGAGAATAAAAGCCAGACAAATATCCAACAAAACGGCCCCTCTTGAAATTGCTCAACCAATAAGTTCCGTGCCACCTTCGAGCCCTGAGCCACAACAACGCGCTAAACGAGACAAAATGCGGAACTCGCGCCGATCAAGCGATCAATGCTCCCACCGGACGAATGAACAACTGCAAGTTGACAGCAAGCGCTCGAGGCGTGTCGACAAGAAGTACACAGAGTTGTCAGAACCAATCATTGCAATAATGACCAAAGTCCAACACCTTCCATTCTTCAAATGGCCATCAAAGATGGTGGGGCCACTCGACACGCGAAAAAGGGATAGGCGGTGCGAGTATCACAAAGATCACGGCCACGAAACTGAGAGTTGTTACGCATTAAAAGATCACCTGGAAGAACTGGTGCAAGACGGCCGACTGCTACAGTACGTGAGAAAGGGAAAGCCAATCAAGGCATTAGCCTTGAGGCAGGACTCACCTCCACTTGGCGTGATCCATATAATTTGCAGCCTGCCTGCATCCCCAACCGTGCACACAATTCAATCGCATCCAATCCCCCAAAAGCAACATATTCTGACCGAATGGCCCAGAGAAGCTCCGACAATTATTTTCAATGACTTCGATCTTAGCGGCACAATAGCCTCCCACATCGATCCGTTGGTCATCAAATTACGCGTAAATCGGTTCACCATTGAACGTATTCTCATAGACCCAAGGAGTACTTCAGAGGTTATGTATTATAAAACTTTCATCAAACTCGGCTTCAACGAGTTAAATCTGTCTCCAGTGCCTCACCCATTGTTCGGCTTTAATACGAATCCTGAGTACCCGTTAGGGAAGATCATACTACCTGTTCGAGCGGGCTCCAGAACGATCGAAGTAGAATTTCTGGTCGTAAAGCTCCCTTCGCCGTATAATGTCATCATGGGGCGAACCTGGTTACATATTATGAAAGCCGTTCCAAGCACTTATCATTAGCTTGTGCACTTCCCGACAGCTCATGGCATTGAAGAAATCCGTGGCTCCCCGCAATCGGCACAAGCAGAGATTTTATGAAAACCCTGTCACTTACCCAACCTGTGGGCTTTGATACTTGTATATATATCACTTCTGCAATGCAAACCATTTTTCTTCGTCGTTCAATTCATTTCTCAAACCCCATTGTAGCGCTTACCATGTCGACGATTCAAAGCCCCCCTTTGGTGCATAACACCTTAGGGCCGATTAAGCCTCCGAATTCGGAGCGCCCTTCGTGGATATCACGATTGGCCACATTAAGTCTCTAGATTCGAAGCCCCCTTTGGTGTATGACACCTTAGGCCCGATTAAGTCTCCGGATTCGGAGTCCCTTTTTGGTGCATGATACCTTAGGGCCGATTAAAGTTTCCGGATTCGGAGTCCCCTTTGGTGCATGACACCTTAGGGCCGACTAAGACTCTGGATTCGGAGCGCCCTTCGTAGATATCACGATTGGCCAAACTAAGTCTCTGGATTCGGAGCCCCCCTTTGGTGTATGACACCTTAAGGCCGACTAAGACTCCAGATTCGGAGCGCCCTTCGTGGATATCACGATTAGCCAAACTAAGTCTCCAGATTCGGAGCCCCCTTTTGGTGCATGACACCTTAGGGCCGACTAAGACTTCGGATTCGGAGCGCCCTTCGTGGATATCATGATTGGCCAAACTAAGTCTCCAGATTCAGAGCCCCCTTTTGGTGCATGACACCTTAGGGCCGATTAAAGTTTCCGGATTCGGAGCCCCCTTTGGTGCATGACACCTTAGGGCCGACTAAGACTCCGGATTCAGAGTGCCCTTCGTGAATATCACGATTGACCAAACTAAGTCTCCGGATTCGGAGCCCCCTTTTGGTGCATGACACCTTAGGGCCGATTAAAGTCTACGCATCGAATTGTCAATTACGGAGCCCCATCGGCGCAAGATGTCTTTGGGCCGATTAAGACTCCGAATTTACAGCGCCTCTGACGCGTAACACCCTAGGACAGATCGTACCTCCGAATTTGAAGCACCCTTCGGCACGAACAAAACGAAACAAAACATGTTAACATTCGAAATAAGGTGCTTAGCTAAGCATATAAAAAATCCAGAGTAAGACGCAAATATTTGAAATAAAACTTTTTATTTGATCAAACAGTTGTTACATAGACGCAATTCGCGTTCGAACATTACAATATCTATCTTTAACTTCTAAGGCAAAAAGGAGAATTAATCACGTTGATACAGCGGAGGCCCCGAATCAATGCACGTCATTTGGAAAGCCTCCGTGGCTCAAAATGCCTTGATCCAACCGTGCCCGAATTAGCATATCTCTGGACCTCTCTTTGGCACCATCAACAATGTCAAGGCCAAGATCCAAGACAAGGAAGGTTAAGGGCAACGGTCGTTGTGTGTCCTTTCGGGGCGATCTGTTTCGACGACTTGGAGGCTGACGCACCTCCCGTTTCTTTTTTAACAACCTACCTCCCACACCGGAGAATTCTCCGCTGCGATCCATTGCAGTATCAAGCTCAACCAAAGTTCGAGTTTGGCTGATTAAAGAAACTCTGTTTTACATAATGGCTTTACATTAATGAGGTCACTGGCACAAAGAGTCCATTCCATTTATTTTTAAATGCTGGCAGTGACCCCGAGGCAATTTCATTAACGCCAAAACCCCAAGAGACGAACGTCGATTGACATTCACTACGGCCTAGGTACCCAAACGATTTTTTGGAACACATGCACTGACTGGGACAGGGGCAGCATTATTAATCCAATCGTCCAAGCATTTAGACCCCGCGCCGACTGGAATTTGCCACAGCCACTCCACGTACTGGCTTTTGGCCTCTTGAAATTACAGTGGCCACATTCAAGAATAAACGGCCATCACGATTGGGCCAATCCCGCCTATAAGGCGGCGTATCACTATACGATCAATGTTTGTACATTCATTTAAACATCCATGTAATAAAACGAAACACGTATATGCCGAATACGAACTACGTCGAAATATTTATAATAGAATGTTTTTATGTAATCCAACAATAAATTACATAGTTTTGAACGTGATCTGCATTTCAACCTTACAATTAGTATATTTATACGGCGTCACCTCATCCTCACTCTTCTCAACTTCAAAAGCGGAAAAGGGAAAATGTTTACTGTGGTAGAAAGGCGATGCTGAATCAATGCCCGACGCTAGAAGAGCTTCTGCGGCTTGAGATGCCTTGATCCAACCGTGCCTAAATCCACGATTTTCACATCGGCAAACTTCTTCAGCAAGTTTCTCCTTGGTCTTTTCAATTCCAACTTTTTTGGCCTTCATGAAAACCTTTTTCATAGGCCCTCCCTTTCACAGTCTCCATTGCGAACATACTCGCCGTCTCATGATCGGCGAGCGCGGTATTGATGAGCCGACTAGTAACCCTTTCCTCCACGATTGGGTTTCCCTGCCCGGCGGGTTGTGCCTAAGCCGCCTTGGTCTTCCTTAACTCGCGCTCAGCCGCCTCCGCACGAGCCTCCAAACTTCGAATACGTTCCTCCTTCTTCTCCATTTCTTGGCGGGCAACACGCAGCCGTATGCCGATTCCATAGGTAGTGTAAAGCCCCTTCACCGCCCCATGAATACCTTCACGAAATACTTCGTAGTCCTGTCGACCTACCATCGATTGCTGAACCTCAGAAGGAAAAATTTGTCGAGCAAACTTGACCGCTACATTTGGGTCTCAAACGATCGAGTCCGTCTCTATCATGGGTGTATTCCCTACAAATACCGCAAAGCTTAATGGGCACGAATTCGCGTCAGATCCCCTCTCGACTCGAGGTTGAGGAGATCTGCCCTGTAACTGTTTGTCCCGCCTGGGCGACCTACTTCGACGTTGAGGAGACTGATACCTCTCTTGATCCCTGGAACTCCTACTCCTTGTGCGTGAAGGGTCACTATCTCGATTCATGTCTCCACCCAGCTCAGTTAGCGTCCTCGCTTCCCCTCTGCTGTTAAAGAAAATTCTGTTCGACATTCACACGATACCTTCAAAAGCTGGAGTCAGTTGCTTACTGTGCTCATAAAAGTTGTACCTTTAATCATTTATCCTTTACAGAGGCAGCACCCTCAAGGCAATCTCATTAATTATAAAAACTTCAATCGCCCGGCGCCGACTGGATCGACCTGTTTGGGGCAAGGGCAGATAGATTTATCAATATATTTGGCTCAAGCGCTCTAGCTGGCCTATGAATCAACTTCAAAACTCTTGAGTGATCATGCACCGCCTGGGGCAAGGACAGATAGATTTATCAAATATATTCGGCTTAAGCGCTCCAGCCGGCCCATGAATCGACTTCAAAACTCCTGAGTGATCATGCACTGCCTGGGGCAAAGGCAGATAGATTTATCAATATATTCGGCTTAAGTGATCGAATATATTCGGCTTAAGCGCTCCAGCCGGCCCATGGATCGACTTCAAAACTCCTGAGTGATCATGCACCGCCTGGGGCAAGGGCAGATAGATTTATCAAATATATTCGACTCAAGTGCTCCAGCCGGCCCATGAATCGACTTCAAAACTCCCGACTGGATCGACCCGCCTGGGGCCAAGGCAGATAGATTTATCAATATATTCGGCTCAAGCGCTCCAGCCGGCCTATGAATCGACTTCAAAACTCCTGAGTGATCATGCACCGCCTGGGGCAAGGGCAGATAGATTTATCAATATGTTCGGCTTAAGCGCTTCAGCCGGCCCATGAATCGACTTCAAAGCTCCTGAGTGATCATGCACCGCCTGGAGCAAGGGCAGATAGATTTATCAATATATTCGGCTTAAGTGATTGAATATATTCGGCTTAAGTGATCCAGCCAGCCCATGAATCGACTTCAAAACTCCTGAGTTCGTCTCATCCGGCACCCGAATGATCATGCACTGCCTGGGGTAAAGGCAGATTAATCATTCTATTCGGATTAAGTGCCCCAGCCGGCCCATGAATCGGTTCACCAGCGTAATACCCACGAACCATTCGGCATACGAATGATAAGTCAATATTGCCAAGATATTCAATCGTAGAAAGTTCAACAGAGTAATCATTTTGTATAAGTAGTGAAAGGCAAAAATTCTTTACCAACATAACATTACAAACTGCGCATAAGTAGTAGTGAAACGACAAGGTAATTTTCATTAATAAATTGAGCGCAGACAGTAACCAATTTATACATGAAAACTACTCGGAACCAACAAAAGTCCTTAAAACAAAAACATACATCAAAAGGGAAAGCATTTCATAAAATTTGAATGACTCCCAGATCAATCCTCGGGGTCAGACTCAAGTGGCTCAACGTCCACATGCTCATAAGGAATTGGCAAGGCCAATGTAAACCCAGCGGCATCAAAGGCCTTAAGCCATCCATGTTTGAATCCTCGATTCTCAAACTTGGGGACTTCATCTACGTATTCCTCGAAGGAGGCGCATTTTCCAACTTCGAATGTGGCAGAACCCTCAGATTCTACCTTTTCCTTGGCCGCCTTCAACTCTGCTAACTCAGTCTCCACCTTGTTAAGTGCCTCCCCGGCTAGCCTAAGTGATTTTTTGCTCGCGTTCGCCCTATCTTCGGCATCAGAACGGAGATGATCGGCAGCCCGAGCCCTTTCTACTTCAGTTTTGGCTCGCGCAGTCTCCATTGCGGCTCTCATCATCTCAAACTCGGCCATGCTCTTTTGATCGCCCACTTCTAACTGCAAACGGTCAATCCTCTCAAGGGCATCGTGTAGGCGATGGCACAAGTCGGCGATCCTGTCGACCGTCTGCAAAACGAGTTGGGATCGTTAGATGCCATAGGCAACCAAAATCAAAACAAGTCAAGTTCACCTACCAAAAGGGCCGACTGCGCAGACAGGGCTACGGCCACCAAATCCGACACGGCATGAAAGGATGCCTTATCAGCTTGTAGGAAGACTGAAGCCGCCAGGCTCAAAGCTACCGCTGGGTTGGTAATGATGGATGTGTCAGAGGAAATCGGCGTGTCTCTGATCTTCGGCTGAACAATGAAAGGAACAACCACATCCAACTCTTCTAAGCGAGGCCTTTTGTCAGCAGGACTATCTTTCGAACCGACCCATCCCTCGGCGCTACGCTTCTTGCCCCGCTCTTCTGGAATCAACCGTTCTTCAATGACCGGTTGTTCAACCTCTTTCGCCGTTTCGGCTGTAACAATCTGAGTCGGCTCTTCAATAACGGGTTCGAAAGACTCAATCAAGGCAGGTCCAGAACGGGCGACCTCGACCTTTTTTCGGGCAGCCATTCGCTCGGCATTTTTCTTTCGAGCCATCTGCGTGAGGTTTTCCCCAGCCATACCTTCAAAAAAATCACCAGGTAGGTCTCCCAAACTTCTAAAAATATCTCCAGAAGAAAACTCCGCCCGACCCGAAGTGGACAGCGAGGTAGGCTGACTAAGTTTGATTGCCTCAAATACCGAGTTTAGGGCCTCGTCAACCTCTTCGGCCTCCTCAGCGAACTCTCTGGCTGGTTCGGCGACTACCTCTACCACCGGCTCTACGTCTTGCCCCGAATCAGAAGCTTCGAGACCAACTTGCCTAAGGCTCCTAAAGCTAGGGAAGATAAGAGCCGCAAGGTGTTGATCGCCAGATGGAATCGGAATGTTGTCAGCGGCCGAAAAAGTAGTATAAGTAGGCTCATATCGAAGAAGTATGTGGGCCGCTCTCCTTTGCTTTTGTACGTTTGGACGGCCGAAGTATCCGAGTGCAGTCGCAATTTGCGCAAGGACTGCGTCGTCAGTAAAAACCAGAATCTTTTTCAATTTACTGCCTGCAAAGACAAAGGGTTAAACATGGAGAGAATGCTGAGTGAAAGAAAAGTTCAATAAACGCAAGGAGACACACGGCAACCTGGTTCACCCCTACGTCTAGGAATAGGGTCTAGGCGACCCTTGCCTTCGCCAAATTCCCAGTTCCCTCGGACATTGACCATTACGTCGTCTACACGCTTACCAGAACTGGCAAGCATGGTTACCAAATGATGGTCAGAATCCTTGGCCCTAAGAAAGTACCGCCCAAGTCGACCGGACGATTTGGCCAAAGCATAACAATGTTGAATGACCGGAATGCCAAGATCGATCCTGAGGCGTCGATTCAACTCTACAATCCCCATTACGATTTGAAAAAAGTTCACGTTGGGCTGAGAAGGAATCAGACCCCAATGGCGGAGGACGGCCCTAAGGAATGGATGTAGGGGAAAACGGACCCCGCCCTTTGCAATAGATAGGAGAGGAAAAACGATTGAATTTTGATCCTCTCTCTCCATATCCAGAGTATTGTCCGTCACTAGAGACAGATGAACATCGTCGGGGATGGAAAAATGTCGCCGAAATCCAGAAACACGACCCTTAGAAAGGAGGTCTTTCAAGTGTTTAGCCATTTTCGCAGGGAATCAAGGGTTCGCCAAAATTAAAATAACAAACAGAAAGTAGGATTGCAAAGAAAAGAGAAGAAAACTTACAAGGAGCAAAGGAGATGAGGGTAGACGGAGAAGAGTTGTAAAAAATGCGAGTCAGAGAAGGGATACTCGCTGACAATCCAAGAGTCTCGAATACCCGACGAAATGTGCACTCGAAAGGACTGAAGTTTCAAATCGCAATAAATGCGAGATGCACGAATGAGGCGGGAAAGTGTAATGATGACCGAAAAGGTGTGCGCATTCTGACATCTGTATTGGGGTACGCGAAGCCGCCTGACCTATTTTGACTTTTCCAATTCAAGACCAAACACGCCAATTAACTACCGTCAATGGGGAGTTCGGGGGGCAATTGTGGGAGCCGAATAATGGCAAAATCAGAAGGTGCGTACCTTAGAAGACTGATATTAATCGGTTGTATCCTACTAGAATGGGAAGCCGAATATAATATATGTGCCGAATAAGTGTAGATCCTTAGAGCCGAATAAGAGAAAGGACAATGATTAAAAAGTAGGCCCTGACCCCGAGGCCCAAAAGAAACAGGTATAAATACAGGAATAACAGATTTAGTAGGTATGTAACAATCACTTTTTGCTTAACTTAGAAGACAAGCTATTTTGAGTACAAGAACTGACTTGCCCGTTGGAGTGCTAATTTCGGCACCCCCAACCGGAGTGTTTGTGTCTTTTCAGGTGACTAGCTGAGGATCACTAGCGTCTCCCAGGATCTAAAGAGTATTTCTAAAACCACTTCTCCACAATTAATTATCCAGTAGATTAATAATCCTAAAACAAAATTTCAAAACAAATACAAAATTATTGAGCCCACAGAATAATAATCTCAATCACATACTTTAATCCTATCAATCAAACATACTCTATGTGTATTCTTCAAATAATAAGAGTTTTTTCCCCCCTTGAACTCAAGATCAAGTTTGGGCATATTTTTTTTGTTTCAAATAGAGAAATAAAGACAAGTGACATAAGGGGCTAAGCCTTTACTATAGTATAGATAATAAGGTGATATTTTAAATTTTCTAATTTTTAAACTTTAAAATAAAAAAATAAAAAAATAAACCGCAAACCAAATGAGGCCTTCACTATAAATTTAATGCAAGAATATAGAATAATTTGCCTTAGGTAGGACTCATGTGATTTGCTCCAAAATGTAGGATAGTCTGGGCCAATGGCTACCGGTGTTTAGCACACAAGGAAAGGCTTAAAAAAGTACAGATTCCAGTCTAATAGAGTTATTAGAGTACTGTATGTATGACATGCACTAATCAATATCGACAGTAATGGTAATATATTTTATTATTTGTTAATAAAAATATATATGGTATTAATGTTCTATTTATTTCAATGAAAATATATATTTTAATGAAGAACAATTTATTTGAAAAATAAATTTTCTTTATATTTGGTTGTGATATTGAAACAAATGTATTAATGATTGTGCTAGTGGTACTTGAGACTTTAATTTAGTGGAGTTAAATCGATTATTAGAGTTGAAAATTTAACGAGTTCAATTTTAACTTGTTTAAATAATAAATTGATCTTATAGGAGTTTTCAATCAATCAACACAAGTCGAACTTGAATAGTTTAATTTTTTATAATGCACAAAAATTTATCAAGCCAAGTAAGATTCTTTGGCTATAAATATGTGAAGATATGGCTACAAATGAACAGAGCCGTTTGTAAACATGTTCGAACTCGGCTCGGTAAGAGCTCGTTCGAACCCAGTTCGTTAATTTTTTTTTACGTTCGAGCTCGAGCTCGAGATCGTTAAATTTTTAATAAACAAGCCCAAACATTCTAAAGCTCGACTCGTAAATTCAGTTCGTTAGCTGGCTCGTTTAATATTTATTACTTATATATTAAATAATATATAAATATGTATAAAAAATAAGAGAAATATGCTACTTATATATTTAAAAAATATAAATGTAAATAATTTTTTTAGTATGTTTATATATTGTATATATAATTGTATAATCAAAGTTTTAATTGTAACTTTAGTCTTACATGCAAGTATAAATTTATAATTTTTTTGGCTCGTTAAGGC
Source organism: Camellia sinensis (assembly GCF_004153795.1). NCBI lineage: Eukaryota > Viridiplantae > Streptophyta > Magnoliopsida > Ericales > Theaceae > Camellia > Camellia sinensis. Next base: position 702,052 of record NW_021024633.1, on the reverse strand, counting down.
TCGTGAACAGTCTCGAGCTCGAGTCGAGCCTAAGCCAACTTGGCTCAAGCTCGATTCGTTAAATTTTTATTCAGCTCGAGTTCGAGCTCGTTAAAATATTAATAAACAAGTCCAAACATACTAAAATTCAGCTCGAATTGGGTCGTCTCGTTTGCAGCCCAATGTGGAGACTCTCAACATTCATTCAATTGAACTTTGTAATTACTTTGGTCAAGCTATTAGAAGTTCTTTGGGAACTATGGTTTTGTTTAACTAGATCCATTGGTGTCTCTTGATTGAAACTTGAGGTTTCATGAGACGTGTGTAGAGCCGTTATAACTCTTCAGGGCATTGTTCTCTTTGCTATTCAAATCCTTTTTATTTTTTTTATTGTTCGTGGTTGTAGACTTAAGCGGAACCATATGTAAATATTGGTATCTTATGATTGTTTCTTTCTCATAGATTTGCATAATTTGCATGGCTTTTTTACTCTATATTTGAAACCATCAACTATCCTAGTGTAATTAGGGAATGGTTTGGAATGTCTTAAATATGTGTACTTTTTGACGTTTTATGAAATATGAGATATGTTTGAAGTGATGCCATAGAGAGATGATGTGATTTAAATAAGATGATGTGACTTAAATAGGATAGTGACTTTTTGATTTTTTGAATTTTTTAGTTTATGTCAAACAAGGCCTTAAGTGTTCTAGAGACTCTTAGGCTCCGTTTGTTTGGGGTTATAGGGAGGGGATTGGGATTACCAATCCCTTGATATTACTAATGAGGGTGTTTGTTTTGAGAGATAGGGATGAGACTATTAGTCCCTTGGTATTAGTAATCCCCTTGGAAGGGAGACTGGTAAGGAGGAGGTAGAGATGATATTAGAAAAATAGTGAGGGGATTAGAAATTTTTTTATTTTTTTATTTTTTATATATTGGGAATTTTTTTTTTAAATATAATGTTTAATTTTTCATATTTTTTTATTTGTTTTATTATTTTATATAAAAATAATTTAACAATTCCTCACTATTAATCCCCTCACTATTAATCCCCTCACTATAAATCCCCTCAATTCTATCTCCCAAAACAAATAGGGCCTTAGCACAACAGACCCTAAGACGCTCCATTGTGTGCCAATCAAACTTTTTTTTAGATTGGATTTCTTTTACATTTAAATATGAATTTGAGCGGCTCATGAAATTCATCACGAATCCTATTTTGATGATTCAATTTATTTATTTTGTGAGACCTTTTGTTTATATTATGTATAAAATAAATTAGATAAATCTGAAAATAATGGTCAGTTATCACTTCAACTCCCGTGACCATCACATTTGAAGACTTTGTCCAAGCACTGCTTGGTGGCTACAATAGTAGGAAATTTACAATTTTAGTCCTTCCACTTGTTCCAAGCTAATTTAAATAGTGAGAGCAATTATTTGTATTCTAAAAATTTTATATTATTGGTGCCCTAATCAATATTAGAGGTTGAATAGTTATGTCTTAAAAAAGTAAAAATGATAGAGAAATGATAAAGTACTATTAAATTGATACACAGACAGTACAATTTCGGATTTTTATGATAATTTATGTTGTAAAGCAAAATAAAAAACTTTTAAAGCAAGTCATTTTCAAAATAAAATTTTTATGATAATTGATAATTTATGGTATCAATTTATGTCGGATTTTTATTTTTAAAGCAAAATAAAAAAAAAAATCAAAGAATTGATACCAAGCGGCCATATTGAATGAGAGCCACCCTTCTATCAGCAAACAAAACTTTGTCAGTCAAATGAAGGAGAAAAATGGAAGAACAAGTAAATTAGAAGGGGAAATTATTACAAAGTAATAAAAAATTTATGATTTTAATTATTAATATTTATAATTTTTTTATAATTTTTTTTCTTCTGAAACTGTCTAACATGTTATTGCCCCTTAGAAGAAAATGCCACCAAAAAAAAAACATAATAATAATAATAATAGTTAATTGTTGATAATACAATGGCAAAAGGCAAAGTTGCTAAATTTGTGAATGAGTAAAAGCAATTTCCCAGTGGAATTATGCTACAAACCACGCTAACACTATAAAGTTTTAGTAGTTAGTTTTTTTTTTTATTTTTAAAAGTAAAAATTCTATTACAAAAATATTAAGAGATCAATTCTTATGGTCACGAGAATTGCCTCTAAAAAAATCATTCCAAAACGTTCAAAAAAAAAAAAGGCTTTTAGTGACAACTTCAAAAATTTTATTAATAAATACAAGAATAATGCTTGGGACCCCCTTTTGGGGGTCACCCCCTCACCCCCCCTTTGCCACGTGGCGGGTGGTGATTGGAGGAGTAGGAAAAAAAAGAAAAAGAAAAAAAGTAACCAATGAGAGAGAGAGAGGGGATCAAAGGGGGTGGGGGAAAGGGGGATGAATCATTATTGTTATTTTTATCATTGGAAATTGTGGACTTTGGGGGATGCCTTTAAATTCTGGTTCACGGGCGGAAATGAAAGCCAAATCATGGATCAGACCAGATAAACAAATTTTTATACTAAGGCACCGTTTGAGAAGTGATTTTGTAGATTTTTTTAATTATTTTAGTCACAAAAAATAAATAGATTATTTTAATCGTAACAAACGAAACATCACGTTTAATCCATAATCATTTTACTCTTTTCTCATAAAAAAATTAAAAAAGTCAAAAAGTCAAAAAATCATTCCGAAATCAAACTTTTTAACCCAGACTAAAATAACTAAAAAAATTAAAAAATCAAAAAATCAACCTACTTCCCAAATGAAGCCTAATCCCATCTCTCTCTTTCTCTAGAATTGTCTTATGTTAATGTAAATTATTGTCAAATAAATATTTATAAAATTATACTATTAAAATATATTTTAAACATATCAAAATATATAAGAGCATCTCCAACGGTGTACCAAATGTTTCACCAAATCTGAGTCGAAAATGGGTCATTTCCTTAATTTGATACTTCGCGCTCCAACGGTTCAACATCAAATCCGTTTCATCAAATTTGCGCTGTGCAACCGGTAACGGCAAAATTTTTTTTTTTTTTTTTTTTTTACCTGTTTGAACCTTCTTTTTTTTAAAAATTTTTGAACTTTTAGTGGTCGACCGGGTGGTCAACCTGCCGGTCGACCGGGTGGTCGACCACCTAGGCAATTTTTTTTTTTTTTTTTTGACTGGTTTGAACCTTTTTGTGAACGGTCTGAACTTTCTCCGGGGCGACCGGTTGGTTAACCGGTTGGTCAACCGGATGGTCGACCCATGCGTCTCATCCCAACGGTTAGGAACAGTGCTTTGGTGAATGCTTCGCCTGCACTCAGTTTGGTACCATTTTTGCTGAATTCTGGATTTGATATCGATTTGGTGAAACCGTTGGAGCTTAAAAAAATGACTTTTTCACCAAATTTTAAATTTGATGCCAGGTTTGGTTCACCGTTGGAGATGGTCTAAGAATTCATAACAAATATTAGGTTTTGTTTAGTTTTTTTGACTATTTTAACTTAGGATTAAAAAGTTTTATTTGAGTTAGGTTTTTTAATTTTTTTAAATTTTGTGAGAAAAAAAATAAAATGATTAAGATTTTGATGTGATATTTTGTCTTATTAAAAAATCAACCCAATTTGTCAAACGGGGGCTAAATATATTCATCATTTGAGTATTAACCAATTTTATATGCAGCGATACAATTTTTTTATTAATATAATGTTCAAACATGAGATAATGGCCTCGTTTGGTGTAGCTGTTAAAACAGCTTATAGATTATAGCTTAACAGATTATAAATTATGACTTTAATCAGAAGTTGTTAATCTGTTTGATGTAGCTGTTGGATTATAGATTTAAGTTGTTGAGTAGTGTTTGTTAAATAAGGTGTGAAATAGCTTTTTCAATTAATTTTTATTTTTTGTTTGTTTACATTTCTCATAAAAAATAATAATAATAATCTATAGTCCATTTGAGTCTTTTCCTATTTTTAAAAAAATAAAAAATAAAAAAATTTAAGAGTATAACCATAAATTAACATGTCTACAGCAGAAGCTGATAATCAGAAGCAAGGGGTGAGCAGCTTCTCAGAATCAGCTTTTCAGAATCAGCTTTTTTGAGTTAAAATAAACTGTTAGAATCAGAAGCTGTTTGAAATAAGTTTAACCAAACAGTCCAAAATAACTTTTTCAAAGCTAAAAGCCATAAGTTGGTTCTGAAAAGGTGAAACAAACACCCCCAATAACAAGTATAGTAAAAATATATATTATTAATACTATATAGGCACATTTGTTTGTTGGATAAATTGGTGGTACTGAGGCTCCGCTTGGGAAGATATATTGTGGGTTTTTTTTAACTATTTTAGTCATAAAAGATAAAATAGGTTATTTTAACCACAACAAATAAAACATTACATCTAACCCATAATCATTACACTTTTCTCTCACAAAAAAAATCAAAAAAGTCAAAAAGTCTTTCCCAAACCAAGCTTTTTAGCTCAGGCTAAAATAATTAAAAAAGTCAAAAAGTTAAAAAGCTAACCCCCTTCCCAAACTAACCCTGAAATATAAGGGGTTGTTTGGTTTTTGAGTTGGGTTAAAAAATCACAAAATGACAAAAAAAAAGAGTCAAAAAATCATAAAAAAATCAAAAATCACATAAAGAAAAAAAAAACCACAATTTCAAAGTTAAAAAGTCAAAAAAAGCCAATCAAAAATACCAAACGAATAAAAAAGTCTCAGATTAAAAAAATCAAAGGCCTAGTTTGGGAAGACTAAATAAGTGCACTTTTTGATTTTTTATGAAATATGGGTTGGATTTGAAGTGATGTGTTAGAGAGGTGATGTGACTTAAATAAGATGATGTGACTTAAATAGGATAGTGACTTTTTGACTTTTTATCTTTTTTCAATCTTTCCAAACTAGGCCAAAAAATCAATTAAAAAAATTATTACCGAACGAAGGCTAGGCGTCGCATTTATTTTAGGGCCCATCAACTTATGTTTGGAAATTATTTTAGATTAGTGATCAATTTTATAAATGTTTAAAAAAATTATATTTTTTTTATAAAATTAATTTCTCATTTATTTTAATTTGGCATTTAAGTGCTAGATAAAGAATATGAGGAGCAGGGAGAACATGTGAGTTTCACACTTATTTTAATTAGAATCTGTACAATTTTAATGCTGGTAATAGTGATTGCAACTCCGTTTGGTATCACTTATAAGTTATTTTTTGTGATTATAATTTTTTAAATTATTAACTTAAAATATTTAAAATAAGTTTTAAATTTATATTTGGTGCAATTTTTTATAATCTTTTAAAAAAAAAATTAATATGTGGTTAATTAAGTTGTCACACACATATATATTGTTTAAATATCTACGAGCATTTCTAATGATAAATGATATAATAGCATTGCCATTGCTATAATTTGACATAAATAGTAAAAAATGGTAGAATTATAGTAATTTTGCTCCAATAGTCATATGCTATTTTGGTAAAACCAAACACAAAAATTGGTGGCTGGCCAATCGTCTGAACACACCAATTTTTGTGTTTGGTTCTACAAAAATGACAGTTTTGCAAAAATTTATTTGTTTTGTTGGGAGGGAGGAAATGATGGAGGTTTTGGCAACTATTGGCACATATGACAACTATCAAAGTTTGTGTCAAATTTGACACAAGCTTTGACATTTGTCAAAATTGACTGCTACCATATATATGTGACCATTGGAGCACCACTTTTCTTTTCAGCTACCAAATTAAAAAATATTTATAATTTTTTTATAATTTTTTTTCTTCTGAAACTGTCTAACATGTTATTGCCCCTTAGAAGAAAATGCCACCAAAAAAAAAACAATAATAATAATAGTTAATTGTTGATAATACAATGGCAAAAGGCAAAGTTGCTAAATTTGTGAATGAGTAAAAGCAATTTCCCAGTGGAATTATGCTACAAACCACGCTAACACTATAAAGTTTTAGTAGTTAATTTTTTTTTTATTTTTAAAAGTAAAAATTCTATTACAAAAATATTAAGAGATCAATTCTTATGGTCACGAGAATCGCCTCTAAAAAAATCATTCCAAAACGTTCAAAAAAAAAAAGCTTTTAGTGACAACTTCAAAAATTTTACTAATAAATACAAGGGTCATGCTACATCTCTCTAAAAACATCCCCCTAATCCCCCTAATTTCCATATCAAGTAAAAAAAAAAAAAAAAAAAAGGAAAAAGTTGCCAAAATTGGAAATTAGGAGGATTAGGGGGGAAGTTTTTAGGGCTCCAAATCATTTCCCTAAATACAATTTTTTATGAACAAAACAATTTGGCGCTAACAAAATTTAGGTTTGATTTGGCATCTTCAAAAAAAGTCAAAAAGTTAAAAGTCAATATCCTATTTAAGTCACATCAATTCTCTACTATATCACTTCAAATCTAACTCATATTTTATAAAAAATAAAAAAATACATTTATTTAAGACATCCTAAACAATATTTTGAGTGACAAATTTTAATTCTAAAAAGATAATAATAAATGTCTAAAATAATGGTAATTTTTGTCAGGGTAAATTTATAAAATCCATTTTAAGTTAATGAGTTGACTAATTGATCGTCCATTTATATACATAAAGAGAAGGGGAAGAAGGAGGGCCAAAAATATCTCCCTCTCTCTCTCTCTCTCACTCACAGAGACATAGTGGTGTTTGTTTCAGCTTTTCAGAGTCAATTTATAGCTTTTAGCTTTGAAAAAGTTATTTTGGACTGTTTGGTTAAACTTATTTCAAACAGTTTCTGATTCTATCAGCTTATTTTAACTCAAAAAAGCTGATTCTGAGAAGCTGCTCACCCCTTGCTTCTGATTATCAGCTTCTGCTGTAGACATGTTAATTTATGGTTATACTCTTAAATTTTTTTATTTTTTATTTTTTTAAAAATAGAAAAAGACTCAAATGGACTATAGATTATTATTTTTTTTTTTTATGAGAAATGTAGACAAAAAAAATAAAAATTAATTGAAAAAGCTATTTCACAGCTTATTTAACAAACACTACTTAGCAACTTAAATCTATAATCCAACAGTTACACCAAACATATTAATAACTTCTGATTAAAGTCATAATCTATAATCTGTTAAGCTATAATCTATAAGCTGTTTTAACAGCTACACCAAACGGGGCCACAGGAGTTGGCTTATTGAATTTAAAATAGTGGTAGTGGTGGCTTTCTTGCAGCGAGGATGGTTGATCCCTCTCTTCTACCCATTTAAAGGTAAATTATGTCAAAAAAGACCAGGGTAGAGATTAGTAACCCAATTTTTTCATCGTTCAAAAATTTTCATATTTAAACTGAGTAAAACTGAGTGCACGATGGTTCACATAATCAATTACAAACACAATATAAGGGGTGTGACCTGAGATCCACCATTTTTGTCTTATCTGTCATTGATGAATCAATTCTGTGGGTGTTTGGAAAGTGAGTTTTTTTTTGTAGATTTTTTTAGTTGTAGGATATTATTAGAGAAATTTTTTTTTGTGCTTGAAAAGATAGTTTGATTTTTTTTATAGTTGAATGTGATATTTGTGAGAGAAAAAGTGAAATAATTATAGAGTTTGATGTAATATTTTGTTTGAATTTATTTTTTTTGATTTTATAACTAATTTGTCTTTAGTGAAAAAAAAAAAAAAAAAACTTAAAAACTAACTTCCCAAACACCCAAGGTAGTAAAATTCATTCCAATTTAACTGTTTGGATTCATTTTTTAACATGATACCCCAAAACAAAATCCTTTATTTTTATCATTGGAAATTGTGGACTTTGGGGGATGCCTTTAAATTCTGGTTCACGGGCGGAAATGAAAGCCAAAATCATGGATCAGACCAGATAAACAAATTTTTATACTGAGGCATCGTTTGAGAAGTGATTTTGTAGATTTTTTTAATTATTTTAGTCATAAAAAATAAAATAAATTATTTTAATCGTAACAAACAAAATATCACGTCTAATTCATAATCATTACACTCTTTTTTCATAAAAAAATCAAAAAAGTCAAAAAGTCAAAAAATCATTCCAAAATCAAACTTTTTAGCCCAGACTAAAATAACTAAAAAAATTAAAAAATCAAAAAGTCAACCTACTTCCCAAATGAAGCCTAATCCCATCTCTCTCTTTCTCTAGAATTGTCTTATGTTAATGTAAATTATTGTCAAATAAATATTTATAAAATTATACTATTAAAATATATTTTAAACATATCAAAATATATAAGAATTCATAACAAATATTAGGTTTTGTTTTGTTTAGGTTTTTTTTTTTTTTTTTGACTATTTTAACTTAGGATTAAAAAGTTTTATTTGAGTTAGGTTTTTTAATTTTTTTAAATTTTGTGAGAGAAAAAATAAAATGATTATGATTTTGATGTGATATTTTGTCTTATTAAAAAATCAACCCAATTTGTCAAACGGGGCTAAAATATATTCATCATTTGAGTATTAACCAATTTTATATGCAGCGATACAATTTTTTTATTAATATAATGTTCAAACATGAGATAATGGCCCCGTTTGGTGTAGCTGTTAAAACAGCTTATAAATTATAACTTAACAGATTATAAATTATGACTTTAATCAGAAGTTGTTAATCTGTTTGGTGTAACTGTTGGATTATAGATTTAAGTTGTTGAGTAGTGTTTGTTAAATAAGGTGTGAAATAGCTTTTTCAATTAATTTTTATTTTTTGTTTGTTTACATTTCTCATAAAAAATAATAATAATAATCTATAGTCCATTTGAGTCTTTTCCTATTTTTAAAAAAATAAAAAATAAAAAAATTTAAGAGTATAACCATAAATTAACATGTCCACAGCAGAAGCTGATAATCAAAAGCAAGGGGTGAGCAGCTTCTCAGAATCAGCTTTTTTGAGTTAAAATAAACTGTTAGAATCAGAAGCTGTTTGAAATAAGTTTAACCAAACAGTCCAAAAAAACTTTTTCAAAGCTAAAAGCCATAAGTTAGTTTTGAAAAACTGAAACAAACACCCCCAATAACAAGTATAGTAAAAATATATATTATTAATACTATATAGGCACATTTGTTTGTTGGATAAATTGGTGGTACTGAGGCTCCGCCTGGGAAGATATATTGTGGGTTTTTTTAATTATTTTAGTCATAAAAGATAAAATAGGTTATTTTAACTACAACAAATAAAACATCACATCTAACCCATAATCATTACACTTTTTCCTCACAAAAAAAATCAAAAAAGTCAAAAAATCCTTCCCAAACCAAACTTTTTAGCTCAGACTAAAATAATAAAAAAAATCAAAAAGCTAAAAAGCTAACCCACTTCCCAAACTAACCCTGAAATATAAGGGGTTGTTTGGTTTTTGAGTTGGGTTAAAAAATCACAAAATGACAAAAAAAAAAAATCAAAAAATCATAAAAAAATAAAAATATCACATAAAGAAAAAAAAAACCACAATTTCAAAGTTAAAAAAGTCAAAAAAGTCAATCAAAAATACCAAAACGAATAAAAAAGTCTCAGATTAAAAAAATCAATTAAAAAAATTATTACCGAACGAAGGCTAGGCGTCGCATTTATTTTAGGGCCCATCAACTTATGTTTGGAAATTATTTTAGATTAGTGATCAATTTTATAAATGTTTAAAAAAATTATATTTTTTTTATAAAATTAATTTCTCATTTATTTTAATTTGGCATTTAAGTGCGAGATAAAGAATATGAGGAGCAGGGAGAACATGTGAGTTTCACACTTATTTTAATTAGAATCTGTACAATTTTAATGCTGGTAATAGTGATTGCAACTCCGTTTGGTATCACTTATAAGTTATTTTTTGTGATTATAATTTTTTAAATTATTAACTTAAAATATTTAAAATAAGTTTTAAATTTATATTTGGTGCAATTTTTTATAATCTTTTAAAAAAAAAATTAATATGTGGTTAATTAAGTTGTCACACACATATATATTGTTTAAATATCTACGAGCATTTCTAATGATAAATGATATAATAGCATTGCCATTGCTATAATTTGACATAAATAGTAAAAAATGGTAGAATTATAGTAATTTTGCTCCAATAGTCATATGCTATTTTGGTAAAACCAAACACAAAAATTGGTGGCTGGCCAATCGTCTGAACACACCAATTTTTGTGTTTGGTTCTACAAAAATGACAGTTTTGCAAAAATTTATTTGTTTTGTTGGGAGGGAGGAAATGATGGAGGTTTTGGCAACTATTGGCACATATGACAACTATCAAAGTTTGTGTCAAATTTGACACAAGCTTTGACATTTGTCAAAATTGACTGCTACCATATATATGTGACCATTGGAGCACCACATTTCTTTTCAGCTACCAAATTAAAACAATAAATTTAGACAGTTTCAATGAAAAATCATTGAAGATGCTCTAAGATATACTCAAAAGTTTTAATTAAAACAAATAACGAAATTTCACTAAGTTTCATATTCTCGGAACAGTAAAATTTCACTAACTTTAGACACGGAAATTTTGTTAAAGTCAATGACATTTTGTTATTATTGATTTAAAGTTAATGAAATTTCAAATTTCACATTTTGGACCAAAAAAAATTCATTAAAGTCATTGAAATTTTACACAATAAATTTTCACTAACTTTAGACAATGAAATTTAATCAAAATCCTATCATACATCCAATTTTTTATCCTACCTATTCTCATAGTTTATCTTATCTCCACAATTCTTGCTAACCTATGTTCTTAAGATTTACAAAAATAATAATAAAATATATAAATTTGGAGATACTAATCACTATTCAAAACACATTTTATGGACTCACAACACTTTTTCAATACACTTTTTCTTATATTCCTAATATTAACAAATACCATGAAAACACATGTTAGCATTTATCTTCTATTAATAGTCGTATCAAATTTAATCTCATAAAAAATAATCAAAAAATCAAATACAGCCTGGTATATATTATTTCTCTCTATGCGTATCATATTTTTTTAAAGGTCTTTTTTTTTATTATTGGGACATTTATTCATAAATTTCACTTCGTCTACTTATGTTTCAATTATTTTAAATTATTTTTTTATATTTAAATAAGTCTTATGGGTGATATATAGTTATCAAAATATCCCTAATAATAATACAGCACGCATTAATGTTTCCATTGATAGTGTGAATATTCCATTATGTGAACATTTACACTATCTGTTAATGTGAACGTTTACACTGTTACATCTATTTAATGTGAATGTTCACATCATCAAGTTGATAAGGGTTCAAAAAATATTTGTAAAGATAAAATTATCTATAAAATACTTCAAATATAATAATTAGGATTTTGTGAATCAAATGTCCCAAATAATATAATTTATTGAAATATATGAATATCTTATGAACTAATGGGAATACAAGTATTTGAAAGAAAATTTTTTAATAAATTCTTTTTTTGGTTGGATTCTTTTATTTTTAGTAAATTTTTAAATAATTTTTTTTTACTCTTTTAAGTTTTATTTGACCAAATGAATTAGAAAATTAGAAAATATATATATTAAAAACGAAAAAAGACAAGAAGTTTGATTTTTTATAATTGATAGTCAATACTCAATATATAAGGATTAATAAATATCGAGTGAAGTAATATTAATTAGAAAAATAATATATAAATTTATTTTTTAGATTCATTTTCATGATGGTGTAATTAATTAATCTTTTTTTTTTTTTGGAAAAAATGAAATGTTAGTAACTCTTTTACAAAATAATTATAGATTCATGAAGATATATAATTTTAATTATTAATTTCATATAATTTATCACTTATCTGAAATTAATTTTACGAAATTAAGAAAATAATTTACATAAATATGCAACTTTAAAAATAATTATAAATTAATAATAAATACTAATAATTAAAATTATAAAATTATTCACTTATATGTAATAATTTTTTGAAATTATCACTGGAATTTTCTTTTTAAAGTCAACACCGCGGCTGGGAAAAGAAGCACAGGGCTCGAGAATGACAGACGACATACTGCAGCACCTACGTAATTATTGGGACTACTCTTTTTTCTTTTCTCTCTCCCTCTCAAGTTATTCGTTGGTGTCCGGTTTGGGCGGAGAGGTTGAAACTTTAGAAATATGTCATTTTAATAATTTTTAAATTTTTTATAAAAAAATATATGAAAAAATAATAATATAATAATTCATAATAATTTTTTAATATTTTAATTAAAATGTATAGTTGGTATAGTTGATAAATAAAACTAAATTTATGATTTTATATTGAATGATTAAAAATATAAGAAAACATTAGAACTTGTGAGTGACTTGTTGCGATATGGTCATATAGGAGTGTTTTGAAAAAGAAAAATGTTTTGGAGTTCTAATTTTTGAACTCTAAAGTTAGTTCTAATGAGTTAGCAATGAGCTCCATCCATAGTGATATGATGGGGTCTTTTGGGAAGTGGGTTATAATCCACTTCTCATATTATAACTCACTTCATTCTCTCACAAAAAGTTGATTATAATCTGTTTATAATCATTTTTTAATAAAAAAAATTGATTATAACCATTTTTTCAAAATAGCCCGATGTTTTGGTCTTAGTTTGTTTTTATTTAATTTTTTTTGCTTATTATCATGTCATTAGTACTCTATTAAAGCATCAAAATTAGTACTCTAAATCATTGTTGTTTGAAAAACTAATTAAAAGTTAACTTTTATTTTTTTGAACTTTTTTTTGTCTTTTTGTGGACAAAATATGAGAGGTGATATTACCAAACCAACTCTCAAAGTGCTCTATAATATCCAAGACCAATCAATAATTTTTCCTGTTTCTCATACACATTATTCATCATCATTTATCAAAATTATTTTTTAAAATTATTAAATATTTTAGGATATTCATTTGACACAATACTCATATGTATCATGTTTGTTTTGTGAAATATATTTGATAATTTTTTTAAAAAAATTTGGCATTATAATTTATTTTGGAAATAATATTAAGAATCTAATAAGAATTATTTAAAATTTACATAGCACTTATATAGATGCGTAAGTCATATCTCACACTTATATGAATACTGTATAAAAATTTTAAGGTAAATTATAAATACATCTCTTGTTTTTATTTAAAATATGAATTGTTCTTTATGATTTTAGAAATTACAAATACTCACACTTGTCAAATTTGAGACAAATAGTATTGTTAACAAATTAGATAGTTTAGGGATCAAAGTGAAATATGCCAAAGGTTTAAGGGTCAGTTGTTATGCCTTTATAGTTTTAAAATACAGTGATACTTCTCAATAATTTAGGTGATCTATTTATACGTTTTTATGATTTAAAAATTAAAATAATATTTTTTAGTAATTTAAGGAATCTCTATATAAATAACCAGGTTCAAAATTAACAATCACCTTAGAAATACAATAGAACAATGAGAGGACACAATTGTCATCTCTCATCCTCCCAAAGAAATAAAAAATATATATAAATTAAGTAGGTGTTTGTGATTAATTTTTAGTGGAATTAAACTTAAACTTCGTTTGGGAACAGGCTAATTTAATAATTTTTTGACTATTTAGCTAAAATATGAGTTAAAAAAAACTAGTATGTTTGGAATAACTTTTTGGCTTATTACGAAAAGATGTGCAAAAAGTAGAGAGAAAAGAGAATCTTTAACTTTTTGGTATGAGTTGTTGGCTTTTTGACTAATTTAGTAACTTTTTGACTTTTTGACTAAAAAATTCGGTTGCCAAACGATGCCTTAGAAATATATCTTATTGGCCTTAGAAATATATCTTATTTTTGTTAGCTTGTTTTCTTCTTTAGTATTTTAAAAAAATTAAGAAGATTTAGATTTTTAGATTCTATTTGATTGAAAAATTAAAATTTTAAAAAAAATTCAGGAAGAATTTAAAAAAGACAAAAAAAAGCACCAAACTTATTTCCATTTTTCAAAAAATACTTTTCATAAAATTCTACTTTCTTATTTTCTGTGTTTTTTTATTTTTACTGAATTTTTTTAATATTTTAAGTATTTTTTTACTTTTTAGACACACCTAGCATAAATACACCTAAAAAGTCAAAAAAAAATTAGAAAAAAAATCTTTTAAAAATTTACTAAATCCCAAAAATACAAAAAAAAAAAAACAAAACAAAAATTCAGTACATTTTTTGTATTTTTATGTATTTATTAATTTTTTAAAATATTTTTTTACAAATTTTTTATTTTTTAGATACATCTAAGTAAGGTGCATCTAAAAAAGTAAAAAAAATGTTTAAAATTTTAAAAATATTCACTAAACGAAAATAAAAAAAGTCAATTCTCAAAAAATTTAATCCAAAAAACTTAAACCAAATACATTGAATGAATTTTTTAAATTCAGATTCGTGTAGATAGGACCGATCCGAAAAACATAGCATAAATTTTAAAAATTGTCAGTAACCAAAAAAATTCAGGAAAAAAAAAAAGTGTCATGTATTACTTGTTTTTGAAATAAAGATTAGTTAGTTGTCATTTGACAAGTTGGTTTGGGGTGAGTTGGGACTAAAAAAATATATAATAATAAAATAGAAGTTAAATTTGACAAGTTGAAAAAAATTAAAAAGTTAAAAAGTTATTCAAAAAGTTAAAAAATTATCATTATTCATCAAAAGTCAAAAAGTACGGCTGCAAAACTCTCAATTTTAATTTTCTTCTACACACTAATTTATATAACTTTTTAATGCACATTTTTTCATAAAAAGTCAAAAAATTAACCCAAACATCCATATTTTTTTCCTCAATTTTTTAGTCTAAAAAGACAAAAAGTGCACTTATTTAGGACACCCTAAACAACCTCTAAATAAGTTAATAAGACAAAATATCATATTAAAATTATAATCATTTCACTTTTTCTCTCAAAAAAAAAAAAAATTCAAAAATTCTACCCAAACGTATTTAATTTAGCCAGACTGAATTAGATAAAAAAAAAAATCCCAAAAAATCAAACTAAAAAAAGTTCTTCTTAAGCCAACCCTTAATACGACTGTTTTATAATCATTATACAACGAATAAGAGTAAATCGGTGTTTTATAATATAATTCAATACTAAAAACTGAATGTATTAAGTAATAATTAATTAAGTCTATTTGATAATTATAATTGATTAAAATTTAAGCGTCTCTTAAAATGTTGGTTAAAATTTAAAAAAAATTTAAATCATATGAAATTTACTTAAGTACAAGTATACATTATTATAAACTCATTACTAATATCACCAACACAACCGTTGCTATTACTACCACTACTACCTTTATTGCCAGTGTCACTACCACTACCATCACTGCCACTATTGTCGCCACCACCACTATCACTATTACCATCATACCACCACCACTACCGCTACCACTACCACCGCCACTACCACTACCATCATGTCACCGCCACCACTACCACCATTACAACCACCACCATCATGCTACCGCCACCACTACCTGTACCACTACCATCACTATCATCGCTATTGCTACCATTATCACTATCGCCAGCACTGCTAGCACAGCTACCATTGCCGTCACCATCATACCATTACCATCACCACCACTACCACTACCACGACCACTACAATCACAATATAAAAATTGAAATATACTATTTAAAAATAATAAATTTTAAATTTAATCTTATATATATATTAAATAATTTATTTTTAGTTAAATGCTTAAATTTTTATTAAAGAACTTTTCAATTTAAAAAATTTAACATTCAATTTTTAATACTGTTTAGTAATTTTTTGGCTTCTTGACTAAAATATGATACAAAAAAAAAATTGGGATGATTTTTGACTTTTTACGAAAAGATGTGCAAAAAGAAGAGAGAAAATAAAATTTTTGATTTTTTTGTATAGGTTGTTGATTTATTATTTTTTTTAATAATTTTTTTTTATTTTTTGACTAAAAAAATCACTTGCCAAACGAGACCTCAATTTTCATTTTTTAGTTATCAAACAGCCCCTACCTCTGTTCACTTAACTCATTTACAGTATAAACTAGGAACGAAAAAGGCAATCCCACCCTGCAATTGAGGATTTTTCTATTTCTACTTTCAAAAACAAGCCCAAAAAATTGTAGAGAAATGATGCCAAAAACAGAATAATGTATATTTTACCAATTTCTTAAAGATTGGTGAGTAATGTAAATTAAATAGTATTCTAATAAATAAATGGAAAAGTACAAAAAACAATTTAAAAAAAATTAAGATTTGATTCTTATAATAAAATAAATATCAAATTTTGTTTTGTTAATTTAATCTTAAACTTTTGATTTATTCAACTTAAATTATTTATCTATTTTCGTTAAATAAAACCGAGAAAAAAAAATATTTTAGGCATTAAATTGGGGCTAGACAAATTTCGGTTCAGGCTTATACTATATAATAAGAGGATATGTGTCATCCTAAGCCTGGTCCAGCCTGATAGCGGACATAATCTAGCCATCCCAAGCCTGGTCTTAAAAAAATTCAAATTCCAAACCCGCCCACTTAGCCCAATTAACATGAGCTATTAATTTTTTGATTTTTATTTTTTTCTTGAATGTATATTAAATTATTTAAATCTTGTTATTTATTATTTTAATTTAGAACATTAATAAAATTAAATGGTAAAATGAATATAATTTTAACAAATGTTTTTTATTTAAATCCTAAAAAGAAGTATATATATTTTTTGTCTTTTACATTTTTTTCTACTTTATTTTGTAACAAAAATAATATAAAATTATAATTAATATTTTATAAATGGATGGGTTGGGCCGGATTGGACTAGAAATCTTTATTTCATACCTAGGCCAAGTTTGGTAAGTTGTCAAAAAGTCAAAAAGTTAAAAAGTTATCACTATTCACCAAGTCAAAAATTACGACTGCACAACTCTCAATTTTAATTTTCCCCTACACACTAATTTATACAATTTTTTAATACACATTTTTCTATAAAAATTCAAAAAGTTAACCCAAACATCCATATTTTTTTCCTCAAAATTTTAGTCCAAAAAGACAAAAAGTGCACTTACTTAGGACACCCCAAACAACCCCCTAGTCTAGCATTATGGGCAAAATAACTTTTCTAAACCCTAAAAATATCGAGTCGAACTGAGCTGGGTGGGTTGGATGGGCCATTGGCCCGACTGCTACTGTAACGTCTTTAAAATAAACCCATAATCCATACAATATTGACATGCTCAGACATGAAAGAAATAAGCATAATTACATTTCATCAGAGTATCCATTACAAAATTGTACGGGAGCGAAATATCCTCTGCTTTTCGTACTCCTTGGACGTCAAGCTTCTCGTGACGGCGTCTATCTCTGCAACACAGAAATGGTGAGCTGCCCGGCGGTGGTGTGCCGGATAAACCCTCCGAAGATCAAGTCAGACCATGGGAGGAAGAAGAAGGCTATCCGAGAGAGAGTGAGAGTGTTAGTGATAGAGTGAGTTTTTCATACCTCAAACGTTCCTCTTTCCTCCTATTTCTAGGCTGGCCATGCAGCCTCAAGATTGTGCGCGCACTACCTCTGCTATCCTTCCCTGGACAGGTGACAGTGCTCGCCTCTCACCACCTTACGCGTGTAAAGGCTTAGTCCTCCCACCAGTACACGCAGAACTGTCCAACGTTATTAATGCGTGCGTGGAGCAGATGTCCTCTCCCTCATGCCATTGGCCCAGATGGCACGCCTAACCGGAATACCACGACCGGCCTATCCCTCGTGGAGAACTGTCACCACATGCACGTAACCGTGCTATATGTCGCCGCCCTGCCCCTTTGGCAAAGGGGCCAAGGGGTGATGCTCATATCTTGGCTTACCGGTTCTGAGGCATGCCGGCCTCCATCCGTTCTACCTTCATCCGAGGTTATCTGGAATCTGTCCATCTCGGCTAAACGTTCAAAGACATGCCGGCCTTCGCCTCGTCCTCGGTTTAGCCCGAGCTACCCGTAGCCCGGTCTTGCCACTCGACTGCGTGCCCTGCCAAATGTCTACAAGCCACATTTCGACCAGACCCCCTAAATGGGATAGCCCGGTGACGGCTTCAAAGCCCATCATGCTCGGCTTGGTACTGGCGTGACTTGGGGACCGTTAGCTCGGCCTTTGTGGTAACCCCAATCACGATTAGCTTTGATGGGGTTAAGGGGCAATTGAAAGGGGAGTTTTGGAACGGACTGTACTGCCGAGCTACGGTAACACAGGTTGGTCAAATCTCACAGCGCCGAGCTGTGTTCTCGGTTGGCGCGGGTCCCGACTTGTCATGTTCCGAGGAAACCGGCCGATCAGGTATGGATTGGGGTCTGGCCGAAATGTGGCTTGTAAACATTTGGCAGGGCACGCAGTCGAGTGGCAAGACCGGGCTACGGGTAGCTCGGGCTAAACCGAGGACGAGGCGAAGGCTAGCATGCCTTTGAACGGTTAGCCGAGATGGACAGATTCCAGATAACCTCGGATGAAGGTAGAACGGATGAAGGCCAGCATGCCTCGGAACCGGTAAGCCACGATAAACCGGTCAATATCAGCCCGGTCATGAGCATCACCCCTTGGCCCCTTTGCCAAAGGGGCAGGGCGGTGACATATAGCACGGTTGGGTGCATGTGGTGACAGTTCTCCACAAGGGATAGGCCGGTCGTGGTATTCCGGTTAGGCGTGCCATCTGGGCCAATGGCGTGAGGGAGAGGACATCTGCTCCACGCACGCATCAATAACGTTGGACAGTTCTGCGTGTACTGGTGGGAGGACTAAGCCTTTACATGCATAAGGTGGTGAGAGGCGAGCACTGTCGCCTGTCCAGGGAAGGACAACAGAGGTAGTGCGCGCACAATCTTGAGGCTGCATGGCCAGCCTAGAAATAGGAGGAAAGAGGAACGTTTGAGGTATGAAAAATTCACTCTATCACTAACACTCTCACTCTCTCTCGGATAGCCTTCTTCTTCCTCCCATGGTCTGACTTGATCGTTGGAGGGTTTATCCGGTACACCACCGCCGGGCAGCTCACCATTTCTGTGTTGCAGAGATAGACGCCTTCACGAGAAGCTTGACGTCCAAGGAGTACGGAAAGTAGAGGATATTTCGCTCCCGTACAAAAATGTATTACATGTTGACAACAAAAGTAAACGCCCTGTAGGCTTACAACTTTCCAAGTCAACACTTGGGTTACAAAAAGAGAGTACTAACTCAATACACAAAATAAGCCCTTGGCTTGGTATACATGTAGTACAAAAATGTAATCACAAAAAAGATGTTCCAGCCACTAAGCCTCTCAAGCTACGCCCTTGGAGGTGGCATGCTACATGTACCTGAAAATGATGTCCCATATAGGGTAAGCCAACGCCCAGTAGAGATATGCTAAACATAATATGAGCAATAACTAAAACATTAGCATTTGATAAATGTTCAACTTAACACAACTCACCTTATAAACATGGCTCAGAACCTGGCCAAATAACTGAAGTGAGACTGCATCTCATGCCAACAATACTATAACTTGCCATTTTACGAAAATTGCGTCCGCGGGATTCGGCACCCATGTATTTTCATTCTCTTATGGCCATTTTACGGACATTTCATCTGCGGGACTCGGCACCCATGTATAGATATATTCGGATTTCCATTTTACGAAAATTGCGTCCGCGGGATTCGGCACCCATGTATTATTATATTCAAATGGCTATTTTACGAAAATTTCATCCGCGGGATTCGGCACCCATGTATTCAAATACACAACTTGATTAGTTTTAATTCACCTAATCATCATGCAGTGTCTACAACAATCAAGACTATCCTCCACCGATAGCCCAAAGCAGTTATTTCATGTATAGATATATTCGGATTGCCATTTTACGAAAATTGGGTATGCGGGATTCAGCACCCATGTATTATTATATTTAAATGGCCATTTTACGAAAATTTCATCCGCGGGATTCGGCACCCATGTATTCAAATACACAACTTGATTAGTTTTAATTCACCTAATCATCATGCAGTGTCTACAACAATCAAGACTATCCTTCACCGATAGCCCAAAGCAATTATTTCTAAACAGATAATAAATGCCTCAACAGATATATAATTGACATTCTCAAAAGTGAGCGATTTATAAATCCAACTCCACCATTCTATCTCATAATGAGAAAATTTCATTATATTCGACTCAATTTCATAAGCACATAACTTTCTCAAATTAATTATTCTAATTAATTTATACGCAAATTAGGGCTTTTCCTCTTCCCCATCTCTCAATGTTAACCCAATGGTTCAAATGTCAACAACCAACAACAATAACACCATTTTGAGACCCAAAATGCATCTTTAAGAATCAAAATAACAAAACCCCCTTTTATGCCTTTTGAAACCCTAAGTCCCAAAATCAAACCATTTAAACAACATGCTCAAAATCTAGGTCAAAGCCCATAAAAGTGAGTAGGAATCCCTACCTCAAAAGATGAAACCCAACGAAGGAGATGAAGAAAACGAAGATGCTCAAAGTCCCAAAATTCTCGGATCAAAATGTAGCCCTCGACGATCAACACACTTTTTACAAAGGTCAAAGGTTGAGAGATTACTCTAACTAGATCAAACCCTAGAGAGAAGTGGAGGTTTTAGTAAGAGAAGCTCTCCAATAGCTGTTTTGAAAAGTAAGAGAGAGAAATGGAATTGAAAAAGTAATCCAAAAAGCTAAATCTCGGAGTGATATACACGTCTTCCTGTTCGAGCGTGGAACTCCCGCTCGATCGTCAGACACAGACTCACGCTCGAGCGTCCAAATACCTGCTCGAGCGCCGGATACACGCTTCCAGAACTTTTGCAGAACCAGGTCCCCACTCGAGCGTCACACACAAACTCACGCTTAAGCGTCGAAACGCCCGCTCGAGCGTCAACACTGCAGAGGAAGATACTGGGAGATGGATATTTCCGCTTGAGCGCCAAAACCCCCACTCGAGAGTAGAAGGAACAAAAAAGGCCTCGCTCGAGCGTCAAAATCTCCTCTCGAGCGTGAAGGCTAAATTCTGGGCAACTACTTTTGGTTTCTAAGCTTAACCAACCTGTTTCAAACCTGCCCAACACAACCCAAGACTCGAATATAAAGAGTAAAGGATGTAAACGAGACACATACAACAACCAACTTCACGGAGCCTAAGTCCGGATACAACAAATAAAGAAAGGGAAACCGGGATCGCTATAACCTTCCCCCCTTAAAGAATTTCGTCCCCGAAATTAAATACAAGTTTTTCAAAAACAAGTTTTCTCAATTACCACATTTTTACAATGCAAAATTTAGGTCTTCTCATCTCTTTTCAAGAGACATTTTACAACATTTTCCACAACATGCATTATAAATATGCATTCCTTGAAATTCCACAAATTTCAATACCATATTCAACAACTCTATATCATATTCAATGCTCATGATATATTTCCATTTCTACAATGCATCCAACATATGCAATGTTACATTAAACTTCCATAAACCCAAAGTATACACTATGTTTTACAACTTAAGACACAATCAATGCTCTTAAAGTTTATCAATATTACAAATTTTCAAAACATGATTACACATGAACAAATAAGTCCGAATATTTCTCACGGACCTCCAACTCACATTCCCAAGTGGCTTCCTCCACTCCGTGATCTTTCCACAAAACCTTTACCAAGGGAATGGTCTTGCCTCGCAAGACTTGCTCCCGCCTATCCAAGACCCAAGCCGGTCTCTCCTCATACGAGGCATCTTCATCTATCTCTAAGTCGACCCAATCCAACACGTGCGATGGGTCCGGCTCGTACTTCCGAAGCATACTAACATGAAACACGTCATGTACTCTGGATAACTACGGACAGACATCCACCTCACGTTCCCAAGTGGCTTCCTACACTCCGTGATGTTTCCACAAAACCTTTACCAAGGGAATGGTCTTGCCTCGCAAGACTTGCTCCCGCCTATCCAAGACCCGAGCCGGTCTCTCCTCATACGAGGCATCTTCATCTATCTCTAAGTCGACCCAATCCAACACGTGCGATGGGTCTGGCTCGTACTTCCGAAGCATACTAACATGAAACACGTCATGTACTCTGGATAACTACGGTGGCAAGGCCAAACGATAAGCAACCTCCCCAATCCTCTCAAGGATCTCAAAGGGACCGATAAACCGGGGGGATAACTTCCCACTCTTCCCAAACCTCATAAAACCCCACCTAGGTGATATTTTTAAAAAAACGTGATCACTCGTCTCAAATGCCAAAGGCCTCATTCTACGGTCGGCATAACTCTTTTGGCGACTCTAGGCTGTAACAAGCCTCTTACGGATAAGTTCAACTTTCTCCGTCGTTTTCCTCACCAACTCCAGGCCCAACAAAGGTGCATCACCCACCTCGACCCAACGAACCAGAGACCTACAAGGTCGGCCATACAAGGTCTCAAACGGCGCCATACCGATACTAGATTGAAAGCCGTTGTTGTAGGAAAACTCCACTAAGGGCAAGTACCTCTCCCACGTCCCACTAAAGTCAAGGACACAACCTCGAAGCATATCCTCAAGGATCTGAATAGTACGCTCGGACTGTCCGTCAGTCTGAGGATGGTAAGCTATACTAAAGGTCAGTTTAGTGCCCAAGGCACTCTGCAAACTCTGCCACAACCTAGCAGTAAAACGGGGATCTCTATCAGAGACGATCGACACTGGGACACCGTGCAACCTCACTATGTCTCGAATATACAAGTCGGCAAGATGATCCACCGAATCTCTCGCACGCATAGGAATAAAGTGCGCTGACTTAGTCAACCGGTCTACAACCACTCAAATAGCATCACTACCCCGCTGAGTCCTCGGAAGACATACGACAAAATCCATAGTAACATGCTTTCACTTCCACTCGGCAATAGGCAAGGGTTGTAACAAACCCGCTGGCCTATGATGCTCGGCCTTCACTTGCTGACAAGTAAGGCACTTAGACACGAAAACTGCCACATCCTTCTTCATGGCGACCCAAATCACGATACATTTTGGTACCTCCCAAATGTACCGCAAGGCGTAAATGATGAAACTCTCGGAGTACGTCCTCTCGGCAAGACTCCAGCACAAACAGACGATCTCGGTATCTCATACTCTGGTCGGGATACACAGTCAAACCCTTCTCAGCCTTCCTACTGGAGATCTTATCTCGAAGGGATTCTACCTCAAGGTCACCTCTTTGTACCTCTAACACTCGATTCACAAGTGTAGGCTGTGCAACAATAGAAAACAAGGTTACAGCCTCAATGGATTCGCCCATAAGCAAATCGAACTCGCCCAGTGCACCTAACATCTCCCACTCCCGGATGGCTATACAGGCAACATCACTAATGGATTTCCTACTAAGAGCATCGGCCACAACATTGGCCTTTCCCGGGTGATAGTGCAACTAGAAGTCATAATCCTCAATGAACTCCATCCACCTCCTCTACCTCAAATTCAAGTCCCTCTATGTAAACAGGTACTTCAAACTCTTATGATTTGAGAATACCTCGAATCTCTCACCGTAAAGGTAGTGCCTCCAAATCTTTAAGGCGAAGATCACTGCAGCTAACTCTAGGTCATGTGTAGGGTAATTTCTCTCGTGTATTTTCAACTAACGTGAGCTGTAGGCAACTACTTTCCCCTCTTGCATCAACAAACAACCCAAACCCTCTCGTGAGGCATCACAATAAACCGCATAACCCAAACCTCTCTCCGGAATAACCAAAACCGCAGCGGTGGTCAATCTAACCTTTAACTCTTGGAACGACTTTTCACAAGTCCCATACAAATTTGACCCCTTTCCGCGTCAATCTAGTCAATGGCGAAGCTAGCCTGGAGAACTCTTTCACAAACCGGCGGTAATACCTAGCTAATCCCAGAAAACTGTGGATCTCAAAAACACTCTTAGGCTGTGCCCAATCTTGCACTGCCTCAATCTTGGATGTATCAACAGACACCCCTTTCCCGGAAATCACATGGCCTAAGAATTTGACTTCCCCTAGCCAGAACTCACACTTCCCAAACTTGGCATATAGCCTATGGGCTCTAAGCAATTCAAGTACCGCTCTCAAGTGTTCCTCGTGCTCCTCCTCTGAAGGTGAATAGATGAGAATGTCGTCCACGAAAATGACCACAAAGCGATCTAAGAATTCCCAGAATATCCAGTTCATCAAGTCCATAAAGACTGCCGGTGCATTGGTAAGCCCAAATGGCATCACCAGAAACTCATAATGGCCATACTGCGTACGGAATGTCGTCTTAGGAATATCCTCCTCCCTGACTCTCAACTGATGGTAACCCGATCTCAAGTCTACCTTGGAGAAGCAAGGGGACCCTTTTAACTGGTCAAACAAGTCATCTATATGGGGCATAGGGTACTTATTCTTAACCATAGCTCGATTCAACTTCCGGTAATCGATACAAAGTCTCAAGGCATCATCTTTCTTTTTAGCAAAGAGGGCCGGTGCTCCCCACGGCGAAACACTATGGTGAACAAAACCCTTATCTAACAACTCCTGGAACTAAATCTTCCACTCACTCAACTCGGCTGGAGCAAAACGGTAAGGTGCCATAGAAATCGGTCCCGTGCCGGGCACTAAATCAATAGAGAACTCTATCTCTCGGTGAGGTGGCAAACTAACGAGATCCTTGGGAAAAACATCCGAATACTCACAAACCACCCTCGGCAATACAATCTGGGCCTCATCACACTCACTACTCATAAAGCTAGCAAGTAGACCACTAAGCTCACTCCGCCCTCGCGGATCATACACCGGTGGCAACACACTACCAACCCGATCCCCCAAGAAATAGAAACACTCCCCGTTCAAGGTATATACAGTGACCCTCTGGCGGTAGCAATCGTAACTACCTAGTATGACGATAACCAGTCCATACCCAAAATAACATCAAAACCCAACATGGACATAACTACAAAAGGAAATGGAAGTCGGCGGTCGGCGACCTCTATGTCACAACCTCTACATCCGTGTTTCAAAATCAATTCGTCTCCAATAGCCGATGTAACACAAATAGGAGATGCTAACTGTGCTAACTCCAATCCCAAAACAGATGCGAATGCAGCAGATATAAAGGAATGAGATGCACTCGTATCAATCAACACATTGGCAACTGAGTTGCAAAACAAAAGGTACCTCTCATAACAGATGGAGCCGGTACAAGATCCTGCGCGGTAACAGCATACACGCGCCCTGTAGGCCCTTGATCTACCTGCTCACCTCTCGGAGCAAAGTACTGATACACAGACTAAGACGATGAAGCCCCCTGATTGGCCCTCGAGGCCTGAATAGACTGTGCTGGCTGCGAACCCTGCATCTGTCTCAAACCAGACACACCGGGTGTACCACCCAACTGTGGACAAAACCTCTTTAGGTGTCCTGTCTGACCACACTGATAATAAGAGGACGATCGGCCTCTGCCCTGACTCTGGCTCTGAGGTCGAGCTGAAGATGAAGCTGCTCCCTGACCTCCTCCTCTCTACGGGCAAGCTGGAGACTTGTGGCCCAACTGACCTCATTTGAAACAGGTGAAGTCCCCTTGGCTGCCTCTCC
This sequence comes from Camellia sinensis, assembly GCF_004153795.1. Classification (NCBI taxonomy): domain Eukaryota; kingdom Viridiplantae; phylum Streptophyta; class Magnoliopsida; order Ericales; family Theaceae; genus Camellia; species Camellia sinensis. The sequence continues at coordinate 676,463 of NW_021024633.1, read as the reverse complement.
CAAAACCTGAACTCGACACTAGAAAGGTAGATCTCGCTAAAGCACTCTGGGACTGTTGAGGGTTAGAACCCCTCTGCCTCCTACCATCCCCCTGGCCTTCTTGACTCCTCTTGGAGCCCCTCATCCTCTCATCCTTCTCTATCATAGACTCCATATGGGTCGCGGCATCCATAAGACGCCCATACTCCCGGATCATGGATCCCCCAACCCTCATCTTGAGGCCATGCCTCAACTTTCTTTCGAACTCAACACAACAGCGTTCCTCTGACGCTACGAGCTCAGGTGCGAACCTGGACAAACTGGTAAAGGCAGCCACAAACTCGGCTACTGACAAGCCTAGCTACTTAAGTTGACAAAACTGGTCCCTCAGCTTTTCCCTAATAGCTGGGGCTAAGTACTTCTCCTGGAAAGCATCAACAAAAGCCTCCTAGGTGCCACCAATACGGCCCCTCGTAAACCTCCAACATTGACCCACATCCCCCTTCAGCTGGAAAGATGCCAAGGTCACCTTTAATAACCCGCCCTCGATGCCAACCATCTCAAATGCCTTGGTCATCTGCTTTAACCACTCATCAGCCTTGAGGGGCTCCTTTGGATCCCCAACAAACTCATCTAGATTAGACCAGAAGAACTCCCTCTTTTGAAAGGAAGGCCCTGCATTAACAACCGAGGCCTGAACTGGAACCTCAGCTCTGAGAATGCCCATAGATTCTCTCAAAGCGTTGGCTATCCCACGGGCTAAGGCGCCCATAGCCTGCTGACCAGCTGGCTCGGCCACGTTGGCCTGGCCAACCCCCTCCTACATCGCCGAAATCTCATCCAGTATAGGCACTTCCTACCTCCTAGGCCTACCACGCCTACCACCTCGTCCTCGTCCTGACATCCTAATAAAGGTAATAAAGACATTAGCACATTCACAATTGTGCCAAAGCTATAACACTCGCGTCCTAATGCAATGGACAACTGTAATTCACTCCACGTAAGCACGTAATCACATAAGCACCTACGAATTTCATTTTCGGATAATGATAGTCCCGAGGCGTTACTAGAGTTCCGGTCAGAAACAACATTGATCAAGTGCTTTTCCAACAAGACTCATAGAAACCCAAGGATCCAGTCAATCATCCTAGAAACTAAATCCCATACCTAAATAGTCACATAAACATGTTATCACATAAGCATAAACACTACATCTAAGTCTCTATCAAGCGAGACGAACCCATTGTGGTACTAACAACTTCCCATGTGCCCAAAGTATTCGAACCCGGTACGCTCTGACACCAAGTTGTAACGCCCTCAAAATAAACCCATAATCTATACAATATTGACATGCTTAGACATAAAAGAAATAAGCATAATTACATTTCACCAGAGTATCCATTACAAAATGTATTACATGTTGACAACAAAAGTAAACGCCCTATAGGCTTACAAGTTTCCAAGTCAACACTTGGGGGTTACAAAAAGAGAGTACTAACTCAATACACAAAATAAGCCCTTGGCTTGGTATACATGTAGTACAAAAATGTAATCACAAAAAAGATGTTCCAACCACTAAGCCTCTCAAGCTACGCCCTTGGAGGTGGCATGCTACCTGTACCAGAAAATGATGTCCCACATAGGGTGAGCCAACGCCCAGTAGAGATATGCTAAACATAATATGAGCAATAACTAAAACATTAGCATTTGATAAATGTTCAACTTAACACAACTTAACTTATAAACATGGCTCAGAACCTGGCCAAATAACTGAAGTGAGACTATATCTCATGCCAACAATACTATAACTTGCCATTTTACGAAAATTGCGTCCGCGGGATTCGGCACCCATGTATTTTCATTCTCTTATGGCCATTTTACGGACATTTCATCCGCGGGACTCGGCACCCATGTATAGATATATTCAGATTGCCATTTTACGGAAATTGCGTCTGCGGGATTTAGCACACATGTATTATTATATTTAAATGGCCATTTTACGAAAATTTCATCCACGGGATTCGACACTCATGTATTCAAATACACAACTTAATTAGTTTTAATTCAGTTAATCATTATGCAGTGTCTACAACAATCAAGACTATCCTCCACCGATAGCCCAAAGCAGTTATTTCTAAACAGATAATAAATGCCTCAACAGATATATAATTGACATTTTCAAAAGTGAACGATTTATAAATCCAACTCCACCATTCTATCTCATAATGAGCAAATTTCATTATATTCGACTCAATTTCATAAGCACATAACTTTCTCAAATTAATTATTCTAATTAATTTATACACAAATTAGGGCTTTTCCCCTCCCCCCCAATCTCTCAATATTAACCCAATAGTTCAAATATCAACAACCAACAACAATAACACCATTTTGAGACCCAAAATGCATCTTTAAGAATCAAAATAACAAAACCCCTTTTATGCCTTTTGAAACCCTAAGTCCCAAAATCAAACCATTTAAACAACATGCTCAAAATCTAGGTCAAAGCCCATAAAAGTGAGTAGGAATCCCTACCTCAAAAGATGAAACCCAACGAAGGAGATGAAGAAAACGAAGATGCTCCAAATCCCAAAATTCTCGGATCAAAATGTAGCCCTCGACGATCAACACACTTTTTACAAAGGCCAAAGGTTGAGAGATTACTCTAACTAAATCAAACCCTAGAGAGAAGTGGAGGTTTTAGTGAGAGAAGCTCTCCAATGGTTGTTTTGAAAAGTAAGAGAGAGAAATGGAATTAAAAAAGTAATCCAAAAAGCTAAATCTCGGAGTGATATACATGTCTTCCCGCTCGAGCGTGGAACTCCCCGCTCGAGCGTCAGACACAGACTCACTCTCGAGCGTCCAAATACCTGCTCGAGCGCCGGATACACGCTTCCAGAACTTTTGCAGAACTAGGTCCCCGCTTGAGCGTAAAACTCTCCGCTCGAGTGTCACACACAAACTCACGCTCAAGTGTTGAAACGCCCGCTCGAGTGTCAACACTGTAGTGGAAGATACTGGGAGATGGATATTTCCGCTCAAGCGCCAAAACCCCCACTCGAGGGTAGAAGGAACAAAGAAGGCCTCGCTCGAGCGTCAAAATCTTCGCTCGAGCGTGAAAGCTAAATTCTGGGCAACTACTTTTGGTTTCTAAGCTCAACGAACCTGTTTCAAACGTGCCTAACACAACCCAAGACTCAAATATAAAGAGTAAAGGATGTAAACGAGACACATACAACAACCAACTTCACGGAGCCTAAGTCCGGATACAACAAATAAAGAAAGGGAAACTGAGATTGCTATACATTAAACTCAACGAAAAAAAAAATTAAACATTTTATGCACACCTATGGCTTATTTAAGAATTGGTTAGTTGATTTTTTGATTTTTTACAAAAAGATGTATAAAAAAATAGAGAGAATGGTGTGACAACTTATAGTGACTTTTTGACTTTTTGGCTAACAACTTATCATCCCAAACAAGACCTAAATTTAATAACTAAAATATTCTTTTTTGTAGATTTTACTTAACAAATATTAGGGGTGCAACTTCCTGAATTTATATGTTTTTAATTTGGTATGAGTTTGGACAAAAATTTAAAAGTCCAAATTAAATTTGAACGGGTTTGAACAAAGATATCAAATCATCCAAGCAACCCAAAACCCGAATTATACATATATAGATATATAAAAATATTAAATATATATAAAAATTATTAGTCATTACATAATATTAAAATAATTTAAATTATTAAATCTTATTGAATATATATTAAGGGAATTTTGTTTAAGGTCTTTGACATCAAGAATTTATAAGATAAATGACATAGAATATTTTTATAGTAGTTAAGGTCTCTTAACATTTTCAAAAAGAAAATTCGATTCAGAAAAATTTTACCCGACTCAAAGAAATTTCAATTTTCACACAGAGAAATTTTTTTCTCTATAAAAATTAAAATTTTTCGGGGTTGAAATTTCTCTGAGATAGGCGAAATTTCTCTAAGTCGAACAAAATTTCTCTAAATCAAATTTTTTCTGTGAAAATATTGAGGTACCTTAACAAATAAAAAAAAAAATATCTTGGACCTCCCATACTACACAAAGTTGGAGAGGGATGTTTTACTAATTTTCCTTATATATTATATACACAAGCAACACAAAATCTCACATTTTTTTTATTCTCAGTTATAAATTTTAAAGACTAACGTAGCGCATCTCTCTTACATTATATAAATTATTTGTTTGATATTATTAATGATTTGCTTAAAAAATTGTAAATAGGGTCTAATTTTAATAAATTAATAATTGGGAGCTTTTTTGATAAATCCATTTTCTAAGATCTTTATTCCATCCAACTCATATTCTTTTTGACTATTCCATTAGGTCCAATTTGAGATAAGAAGACCAAAATATCATTTTCATCTACTTATTTTTCATTTAGTTCACATTATTTTCTTATGTTTCAATAAGTCCTATGGGTGACATAATTACCAAAATACCCTTAATGTGAATGTTCACACCGTCAATATAAATGTTTATATCGTCAATGTGTAGGGGCCCGGCTCATGTCGATCCTCGTGG
>NW_021024633.1:642931-670331 GCF_004153795.1 Camellia sinensis | reverse complement strand
TTTGGGCCGCTGGCCAATTTTATACTCTTATCAATGTGAATGTTAATATGTCAATGTGAATATTCACATTGTCAACGGGCCTGACCGGGCCCGCCTCGGGCCGCCCATGGGCAGCGGGCGGGTTTCGCACCGCCACGAGACGGGGGCCAATTTTACACTCCTATTAATGTGAATGTTAACATGTCAATGTGAATATTCACATTGTCAACGGGCCGGGCCGGGCTGAGTCGGGCCCGCCCTAGGCTGTTGTCTAGTTTTATACTCTTATCAATGTGAATGTTAACATGTCAATATGAACATTCACATTGTCAACAGGCCGGGGCGGGCCCGTCCACGGGCCGTGGGCGGGTCTCGGGCAGCTACGAGGCGCGGGCTAATTTTACACTCCTATCAACGTGAATATTAACATGTCAATGTGAATATTCACATTGTCAACGGGCCGGGCCCGCCCCGGGCTGCGGCCGGGCTTTTAGTCACCCATGGGTCACGGCCCAATTTTATACTCTTATCAATGTGAATGTTAACATGTTAATGTGAATATTCACATTGTCAATGGGCCGGACCGGGCCCGCCCCGGGCCGCCCATGGGCCGCGTGTGGGTTTCGCGCCGCCACGGGACGGGGGCCAATTTTACACTCCTATTAATGTGAATTTTAACATGTCAATGTGAATATTCACATTGTCAACGGGCTGGGCCCGCCCTGGCTCGCAGGCGGGTTTCGGGCCCCCCACGGGCCAATTTACATTCCTATAAATGTGAATTTTAAAATATGAATATTCACATCATTAAATTGCTAATCGTTGAAAAAATATTTATAAGGGTATCAAAATTAAATATAAGGGCATAATGTCCAAGAAAATAGTGTAAATCAAGAAAATGAACTTTATGGAATAAAACTATACATACATGGGACTAAATGGGTTAAAAAATTCCTTCATGGACTTCTTGGGTTAAAAAACTTCTAAATTGGATTTATCAATAAAAATCCCTTAATAATTCAATTGCAAAAAAAAAATGAAATTCATGTACAACTCGGGCAATTCGAGCAATTCATGCAATTTGGGTTTAACTCTGGTCAGACTAGGAAGAGAATCTCGGATTACAATTCGAGTCTGGGCAGGTCTCAGTACAACTTGGTTGGGATTGGATAACCATCAAACCTGATCAAATCTAACCGAGTTGCACCCCTAATAAGAAATAAATTGATAATTCAGATTAAAAATAAAGTTAAAAATAAGTATTTAAATTGATAAAATTAAAAATTAAAAGTTCATTTTGTCATAAAAGTTAAACTTTGAATTTTCTTTATAATTTTCACAAAAGAAAATGAACAACAAGGACAAAAGATAGAATAATATTAGGCATCATGAAAAAAGTATCTTCATGAAATTTTTTTATCCTTTGATTAGTGTGTGGTGCTTTATTGTATGTGTAATCTAACAGTGGAGAACCTTTCATGATCATCTTCATGATATTTTTTCCATGATCTCTAACATTACTTTAAAAGATAATGGTTGTACCTTCTATAATTCTCACAATCAAACTTCTGTCCATTGAAGATAAATAACTTGCTGTACAAAATAACCTGTCGCAAAAGACTCTCCATATGCTAAAAATTTATAAAAATTGTCAACATATAAAATTTGTGGACTTGTATAATTTGTTTTTGGATAATATATGGCCATATCAAGACTAATATAAATCTAACCACATTAATTTTTCTAGTAGCTCTGGATAATTTTTTCAGACTCCATGCAGGTTGAGTTTTCAGAATATATTTTTGTTGGCTTATTTTTCCTACGAAGGAAAATATCATAAATGTGAGTGTGCCAGCAAGGACTGAAAAATCCTTACAGATTAAATTCAAGCCAATTATCAAGTGATTGCGTTGACGGTTCTTTTGCCTCAACAAAGAGGATTTCAAAATTTCCAAGTGTAGAGAAAAGAAAAATTAAAAGAAGAATGAGGGAGACGGAGAAAGACGATTGAGTGAACAATCAAAGTAATAATTACTTACCTCTACCCCTACGCTTCGAAAGGAAGTGCATAAAATGCTTTGAAAAGGAAACGCTAAAAATAAATACTTCGAAATATAAATCTATGTTAAACTACTCCTAAGATAAGGAAAATGAGAAGAAATATTGAAATCAAGTGTCTTTGATTTGAGTTCTGGATCTCTTACAATGTAGCCAAGAATGGCTATTTATAAACAAATATTTGTAGGAAAAAACTTCCAGCAATAACTACCCAATAACCACCTAAAACTATCCACTCTTCCATCTTCATTCCCACAATTCCACATATCCCTCCATGTTTTCATAACTTCCTTCAACCTCCACTTCATGCTCTATGTTCTCCACTTTGTTCTCCATCATCTTTCCACATTTTATAACTTCTCATAACCTCCAAATGAGTAGGATGGTACCACATGTCCTGCAATTATATAAATAATAAATAATAATAAAATGCAGATTTATGGTGTCAACATTACCCCCCGCGGCCCTTAAAAATGATATTTACTTGAATTTTTGAAGAGCCGAACCAAGCACACATGACTAATCTAAACAACAAAGTGCTTCGAATGATATAATAATACCAATAAAGTGCTTCAAATGAACATGAAATTATGAGTAGAAGACCAATAACAAGCTTCGAAGGTGGTATAAAAGACCAAATTCATCGTTCGAAGGCCTTGCGGTACAACTTTGAAGGAACAAAATCACCCCTTGAAGGTTGGAAGCATTGATATAGGATGATGATACTTACAATGAAGTTTCAAGGTTAGGCTTGATGCTTCATATGTATCTTCGAAGCTTTATACAATTTCGAAGGTGAAGTAATCAACCTTTGAAACAACTCTTGATGCTTCGAATGTATCTACAAAGCTTTACATAGCTTCGAAGGTGAAGTATTCAACCTTCGAAACAACTCTTGATGCTTCGAATGTATCTTCGATACTTTGATTGTGTACATACAAACAACTGGCCATCAATTTGAAAAGATAAACCATTCTCAACCACTTATTTAAATGCATAGGCTTTTCCTAGCCAAGTTCATGCATTTTAAATGGTCATCCCCTGTTTTTAGTGCTTCCATTATTAGCCACATCATCAGAATTATATTTTGGTGTGATCCACAAATCCAAAATAGGTTTTGAACACCAAGAACCATAGTACAAGATGGCCTTAAAAATTCAAACAACTTGACATTTTGAACAATTTAAAAAAATTCAGATTCATGAACATTATATTGTTCATCATTCTTAGCCATGTTTGGGTTAAGAACATGTTCTTTAGCCAAATAACTTTCATCATTTATTGACAAATGGAGTTGTTTTTCTATTTTAGCCACTAACGGCTTATGAAAACCCTTCATGTGAGTTTCATCATTTTTTGGCCTAATGGGTTGTTCTATTTTAGCCATTAATGACTTATGAAAATCTTTCGTAGACATGTTGTTTCCATGGTTTGACATTATAAGAATGAGTTTTTCAACCCCCCGAGCTCTATATGGAACATCATTTTTAACCATGCTTGGCTCAACAACATGCTTTTTATCAAAGTTATTTTCATAAGTTGTGTAATAACCCGACCCTCGTACAAGTTTTCTGCTATATTTTCAGTTTTTGTTTTATGCTTTTGAATGTGTATCGTAAAATTCTATGAAAAATTATGGCTGAGTAGGGGAACTCCATGTTTAAGGCATGTTTAAGGGAGTCTATCTGTTTAACAAGACAAGTATCTGTCACATTAGAATGTTTGAATCAAGAATTGGAAGCCTTAGTAGCTTAATTATCCGAAATTGATTTCATATATGTAATCAGCATAATTTTTTTTAAGTAATATTAAGCGCTTTTGTGGAATTTCAATTTGGGGATGCTTATACGATTAATTTTCGTCCCTATTCAAGCTTTATATATATACATATTTATAAGAGTCTTATTGACCTTAAGACTTAGGAACCTTCTCATAGATATATCTCCTGAGAGAAGATGAGGAGAGAGAGGAACTAAAGGGTAGAGGGAGGAGATCATCAAAAGGTTGGGAATTTGAGGAAGTTTAAGCACAAGGTATGTAGAAGGCTATCTCAATTAACTCCTATAACTCTTCTTCTTCTTAAGATGTGTGAAATACCCTCATGATCATGTCACTTAGGGGTTGGAATTATGATTCTATATGTGTGTAAGAAGTTAATGGACAAGATAACCTTACTCGGTTGTTTGATTCAATTGGAATTAACCATGGAGAAGTTATATTTTATCTTCTTATTTTGAACTCAAGTATGTGGGCATGACTTTATATCAAAGTATGCTTATGGGTATGTAAAGGTAGAACTCTCATGGACTTGTGTATGTTGAACTAAAGTATATTAGTTTGATGTATGTAATTGTCATTGTATTTATATGAATTTGGGTCATGTTTTACCAATTAGGAAAGTTATTTTGAGCCTTGTTCATGTTTTCCAAAAGGTGGGATTTTGCAAGAATTTTCGGACAATTTTGGGCAGAATCGCCGCACGTGCGGGGGTCATGGCCGCACGTGCGGGAAATGGTGGAAAACAAGGGCTTGGCCACTGTCTAAAAGGCACGTGCGGGACATTTTGCCGCACGTGCGGGAGAGCTTGCCGCACGTGTGGCCCATGCTGAGAAACGTGAATTGCTCCGTTTTGCATGTAGAAGCCTCTAATATTGTCGGAATATGTATTTGATGCCTTTTTGATATTTCTATATTCCTTCGAAGTGAAGTGAAACAGAAAGTAAATTGATAAGAAATAAATGAACTAATGTATAAGTTTTAAATGTGTGCAGGACACACTCTGGGAGGAAGTAACACGGCATCTTAACACTGTGAGTAGTAGTACGCTTTACTACAGTCAATGATTGTCATTAGCAATCTGTTAATACATGATTATTATGTACCTCTGTGAGTAGTAGTAGTAGTAATACGTTCATTCTTTAAGACTCTAAAATCAAGTTGTTCTGTTATTATGATATGAAACAAAGTGCTACACGGAACTAAGTGCTACGATGTGAGTCACCTCTAGAGTCTGTGTGTGACACCTCTTGAGTTCATACAAGCATACTCAAGGGCTTAACGCCAAATGTTTCAAGGGCTCAATGCCAAATGTTTCAAAGGCTTAATGCCAAGTGTTTCAAGGGCTCAATGCCAAATGTTTCAAGGGCTTAATGCCAACTTATTCAAGGGCCTCGTGCCACCATGTTTAAGGGCCTTGTGCCATTACGTTTAAGGGCTTATAGCCATCATGTTTCCAGATATTATGTTTTAAGCTATTACGTTTCAAGAATGGGCCTAAGGCCGTTATAAAATCAATGCAGAATCAGACTAACTATGTGAACTCTGTCCTTTTATACACTTTGGTATTATGCTCAAGTTAAGCATTGTTTCATTTATGTATTACTATTCACTGAGCCTGGCTCACTCTGTGTTATGTCTGTTTCTATAGGTAACCAACCAGGTGGTCACTCCTAGCCATGACACCCGTTTTCTTTTGTCAACCTTCGTGGGTCTAGGCACTGCATGAGACCATCTATTTTGTAAAATCTGTTAAGATGTTGGCTTACTTGTGATTGTCCACCCAAGGTGGAATGTATAAAACTTCAATGCTTTTTGTATGTGCCCAATTATAGGACTGAGACTATATATGTAATTGTATATAACCGATGCTCCGGGGTATAGTTTGGAACTTTACCTATCTACTATGATGCATGTGATGTATAAGATCCTGGCATGTAGAAGTAGCTCAATGGAGTCTACATGTATCATTATTTTCATATTATGTGCTTCCGATAAGGCCCCATATGTTATATACAACAGGTTAAATGTTCGTTTTCGAACGGGTCATGCCCAAACTTTTAAGGGCGGGTTTGAGGACGTGACAAGTGGTATTAGAGCACGAGTTGCTATCTCACACACGGATCCATTGAGCTTTAGGGTGTCTAGAAAAGCTTTAGTCATCTTGCATGACATCCTGAAAGTATATGAAAGATCGATGGCAACGTTAAGTGTACTCTGATCATGCTAATGCTAACAAGTTTGAATTATGTCTATTGTATCTAAATGATTGTTGTGTAGGCAATGGTGAGAACGAGGACAGAAGATGCTACTTCTGCACGGTTGGATAGAATGGAGAGAATGATTATGGAAATGGCGGAGACCCTATGGCAACAACAGCAATAGCCACAACAACAACCGCCCCCGTCACTGGTACCTCCACTGGTAGTACAAGATTTCCATGCCGAAGACAGGACTAATACCCTTACTAAGGAGTTCAAAAAGATGAAACCACCATCCTTCAAAGGAGGAATAGAACCAATGAAAGCTGAGGCATGGTGTAATAACCCTCACCACTGTTCACCGATAAACTACCGATTACTGCTAAACTGAGACTGATTATGATAAGTAATTGAACTGATTGAAATACTGAACTGACTGACTGAAATCTGAAACTGATTTATTGAATATATCTGTTTGAATTGTATTTCTATCTGTTGCCTGTTTGATTATCTGTTCATATCTTTATGTTTAAACTGCAAATTGAAGGCCTTATCGACGGCCGAACCAAAAATTGACTAGGGTTTTACGATCATCATAATTTATATGATTTTATGGTGTATTTATCTAAAATTTGATTTGGTATGGTTTAATTAGATTAAAATGAGCTTAATCCCATAAGTTACATTATCTACCACTTTGCCATGCCTAGTGACCCACTAACTAAACACTTTATGCTTCATACACACTTGACCAAACATCTTCTTCAGCCATTTTTGAGAGACATAGCCGACTAGAGTGAGAGAGTGAGAGGTTAGGAGTGTTTTCAACTCGATTTTGTGGATTGGCTTGAAGAACTTGAAGAATTGAAGTATAGATTGCAAATTGAGCTCCCTTATCTTGCATTGGAGACTTAAGGTAGTATAATTACCCTCTTGTTTATGATTTGAGCTTGTTCTTGCATGATTCATGTCTAAATTAAGGGAGTGAGTCTAGAACTAGCTTAAGTTGTTGAATTGAAGCTTAATCTTTGCATGCATGGCATACTTTTGCATTTTGAAGTTGTTCTTCATAAATTTGGTACATGCATGTTCATGTTTTTGCAAATGGACCATGAATTCACCATGATTTTAGAAGGATTGGCTCAATTGAGCTAGCATTTGTACCTTTGAAGTTGTTGAATTCATGCATGTTATACATTCATCATGTTCTTGAAATGTTGTTTGAAATTAGGTTTATTTGAACTACCTTTGGGCTTTGATTTTTACAATTGAGCTTTGAATTATGTTAAACTATGAGTTTTGAAGTGTTTTCTAGAAAATGGGCCCAAAGGAATCGAATTTGATACATTTGTAGTTGAATTTGAGCTTGAGGTTCAAATCTGTGAATTCCAGATTTTGAACTCACGCTCGAGCGGGGTGACTGGCGCTCGAGCGTGGAAATCGTGCTCCCAGCATTTTGTTTTATTTTTAGGTCAGCTCGAGCGGGGTAATTTACGCTCGAGCGGGACCTTGTGTTTTACGCTCGAGCAGGTGTCGAGTGCCCAATTGAGCGTGAATTTCACCTATCTAGCACTTTTGACTATTTTGAAGTACGCTCGAGCAGTTGAGTCTGCGTTTGAGCGGAAACCTTTGTCTGCATGTCCGCTCGAGCGGATTAACCTACACTCGAGCGGGAACCTTGTTTTCTGAAAATGCTTTTAAAGTACATCTTTGCATCCTCATTTCATCCTAGGCATTCTTAGGCCTAGTTTAAGGCATCTTAATGAGGATATAGATGTAGAACCACGCCGAGGCAAGTTAGGGATTAAGTTATTATCTTTCCCAACTGTGTAGCTTAGTGTGTGCTCAATCTGTAAACTGTGTAGGGTTGGCGACTGGGGACGTGCTCTAGCCTAATTGTAGCCCAGAACTCTGTGAGTAACAACTGTGTAAAGATATGTTCAAAAATCTTCCTGAACATTGAACTGTATAGTTCTTGATGATACTGTTAATAGAAATGTATGTCCTTTATTTCTGAACTGTACTGTGGCATCCTTAGTACCTACTGTTTACTGTTACTGTTACTGTTACAGAGATCTCTGTCGGTTCCCTTGTTGGAACCACTACTGTTTACTGATTGATGGCCATCATTTACTGTTCGGTCTTTTAAGACCTACCGTTTACTGTACTGTTATGCTAATGGATGTACCACATATGACTGGATGACCGATATACTAAATCAATGAACTGCTTTCATTATTGTAAGGTCATTCATTCTTAACCTTTTTACGCATTGTGTTATTCACTGGGCTTTAGCTCACTGCTCTTATATATATGTAGGTGTACAGGCACCAGACCGCGGCTAGAAGCGTCGGGGTAAGCTCCAGTTTTGTCAAGCCAACCACTGTGCCTCACTGCGAGGTTCCGAGCTTGTCAAGCTATGGGTTAGGGGCGTTTTAATTTTCACCGTCTGTCTCTGTAACTGTTTTGTTAACTGTATAGACTGTTTACTATCTTGGTTATCAGGGATTAGATCCCTGCTCTGAATGATTATAAGTGTTGTACATATTGTTCTGCACGTGTATATATATATATATATATGAAAAGTCTTTTGGCATACAGACTGTCACAACTCATTGGACATTGTTTATTTACTGTTTTGGCGTCCGCCATGCCCCTGTACTCTGTTTTACTGTATTACTGTTAAGCAGGCCTTCGGTAATCTCGGATTACTGGCCGGTTACGGTGCTAAACCCATAGGGGCGGGTTTGGGCTGTGACAGAGTGGTATCAGAGCAATACTTACCACGAGTTATACCGCACACACGTGTCCAAATGAGCTATAAGATGTGCTAGAAAAGTGATTAGGGCATTACATGAGCATGATAAGTGTGTGGCTATGACATGACTGAATATATGCTAATGTGTTAATCTGTTTAAACAAATGACTGCCTAATGTAGACGTCCCCGAACGTCCTGGGAGGGTGAATCCCGTTCTGTTCATATGGGCCCACTACAGTTCGGACTCAAATTGTCACGGTTCTTAATCTGAACCAAAGAGTCCAAATTCGGCAAATCGTTTTGGAAAACAGATTTTTGTAAAGAAGTGCCAAACATGGACTGCTTTGCCAGATACAGAGTCGCCACCTAAATATTTTTTATGGGAGAATTTAGAAAACCCTGACTCGTTTGCCTAAGGCCACGTGTCCGTCATCACCAAAGTTGTCTCGGCTCAGGAACTTGGATACGATTGGGGAAGGTCAGCTATGAGCACCCCCGCTCGCCCGATCAAAGATCGGCCTCTACTAACCATGATATCTAGTTTTGAAAACATTATGCGTTCTTATTTCGGTTATTAGCCTAGATTTACTACGTGATGCGCACATCAAACAAGTATAGACTAAGTCGCCTAAATTGGAACGAAACATGTCATGTTTGTTTTAAGTTGAAAATGGTGTGATGGTGCTACCACAAGTAGGCTAAGAACATGAATTTTTCCACCTCAAGTGGGCTTAGAAAATATAATTTTGCCACTCTCAAGTGGGCTTAAAACTCATATTCAATGCGTTGTTCCAATTTAAGTAGCCTCAACCTTCACCCACAGGCATTCAGGCAGTTATATCACATAAGCACATAGCCATAGTGCAACTACTGCTCAGTTTAATATTCACATACATGCAAGATGCTAAAGCATAAACACTCACAGTGTACTTCGAGCCAAAAACAAGAAACTAGTTAGTAATCATGCATGATCCTAGTTCATGTTGAAATGGCTAATGCATTCACATACAGAATGTCACTAGAATAGGCTCGGCTTAATCTATGGATGGCATGTGAAATGCACAGATAACATGTATTTCAAGTTAGATTTGAGATTTACTAACATTAGTATGATGCGCCGAGCCCGGTGCATCAATACAAATGAATGGATGCACGCCATGCATAGCCATAAGGATGCTAATTGAAATATGTTCCTAATACTAACCATCAAAAGCAGGTAAGTAAAAGGGAGAAAGAAGTGGGGATTGGAGAACATGCATTACACACACGCACACTTATTACAAATTCGCCCTCGCTCGGAGGCGACCAAAAAAAAAATTACAATTTAATTTAACTACAAGTTAATTAAATAATTTACAGACCACCTAATTAATTAACAATATCAATTAGCTAAGGAAAGTAGTAAAAAGCCTCGGGAAGAGGATGCACGCATGCTCGTGACTTCGCCCGAGAAATCTAATGCCATGCCATTGTTGCCTCTTTACACTGTTTTGCACCTCTGAAAACTGCATAGTCTCCAGGATGCTTTCTCAACCACCTTCTTGAGCATGTGGAAGGTCACCGGGCCAAGGGGTAAAAGCCACGGCCATCCATCGACCATGATATTGATATCGGCCACAAATGTTTGGTCGATCGGCACTATAGATGGCCGACCGGCCATATCTTCCTGCAGAAACCTGTTTTGAAACAGCAGAGGGCAAAACAAGGCATGGCAATCATTTCAAGTAAATTGTGCACAACACACCCCTTAATCATGTTTATGACTCAAAGGGGATGGTACTCGATTCTCGGACCACCAATCGCGCATTTCAATGCATGATGCCCAAGAAACCAAGTTGTGCATTTTGATTTCAAATGACGTGCAAACCAAAATAAACACATAAAGCCCAACCTCCATCATACTCAATTCAAGAGGCAAAGCATGCATGCTCTATGCAATGCAACCTAGGCATGAAGGCTAAGTATGCAACATGAACATGAGGGCAAGTATGCAAGTTAGCAAACATGCAAAGTGTAATCTTAACCATGCACACATGCAAGGCATGTAACATGTTAGGCAACTTAGCAAGAAATGCATGCCAAATGCAACACCATTTAAACATGCACAAAATGTCATGAGCCAAGTACCTAAGCATACAAACATGCATGTAAACATGGTTGAATACCTAAGCAATATAGAAGTAAACTTTCAAGCACACTTAAAAGAGGAATAATCATATGGACAAATGCATGCACATCAAACTCTGAAAATCATGTTAAGATGATACCAAATCCACCTACCAATGCAAGCAAGGCATGCAACCAAACCCAAGGACTGAAACTATGGTATGTGACACATGAAGCAAATGAACAAAGTGAGCCGAAACAATCCTAAGTCATGCAAAAGCAAGCCCCAAAAACCACTTAGATGGCATCTAAATGACCTAATTCTCAAGGCATGCAAAAGGGACCAAACTGGAGCATAGACACCAACCTCTTAAGGCATTAAGGAGCATCAAAATGCAAGATACAAGCATGCCATAAGGACTGAAATGACATGGCAAGTGGTTCCAAACCACTAAAATAATGCAAATAGGCATGCTAGAGGGTCCAACACAAGAGCCTACAAGAGAGATTGCATGGTAGATATACAAAGAAAATCATGGATGACACCAAATAATCACAAAACAGTCCTCAAACACACTAAAATACAGTATAAAAGCCTTCACAAAGCTAAGCCAAAACAAGTAAGCATAGTGGTCTAAATGCTAGATACATGTTAAGGGCAATTTCGTTGCATTACAAGACAAGTATGTAAGGCATTCATGGTGTGTCTAAACCAAGTAAAAAAAGTGCTATATCATGGAAAAATAAGCACAAATAACACTTAAGGCATGGCCAACATGAACTTAAAAATGGTGCTCACACATGAGGCTAAAATGGCATTTTTTGAAGACAACAAGGAGAAGGGATGACCCTCTCCTTCTTAGAACCTTAAACCACCATCCTCACTACTAAAATCCCTCAAGATTTCAATGGTGAGGAGGTCCAAACAAGGTGGTCCCGGAGCTCACCAAAAATAGCACAAAATGGGGCCAAACAAGGCCTAAGAGGGGGTAAACAACCCTAAACACAAAAGTGACCTCAAACAACTATTTAAAGCACTAAAAAAAAAAAGACTTTTTTCAGTTATAAGTTAAGCTCAAAACAGCATGCAAGATAGGCTAAAAGTGTGTGCAAAAATGGGGGATTTAAGGTTTAGAAACTCACTTTTGAAGACCTTCTTCAAAACCAACACTCCAACAGATTTTTCTGAGTCAAAACCAAGTCTTGAGCCCCCACAAGACCCTCCAAGAACCTTAGATGAATGGTGGAGGTGTGTGCTTAGGAGTTGGGGTGCAAAGGGGTCAAGAACCAAGCACTTTGGAGGCTTGGATGTAGAGATATCAAGAGAGATATATGTTTTTGTCTTGGACAAATTTATTGGAACCCTTGAAATGGAAGAGGAGCTCTTCTATTTATAGAGCAAGGCAAAAGGCCTAAGCTTCTTGGAGAAGCTAAGGCAAAAGGGTCAAAGGGGGCAAACTTCTAAGGGAAGCTAAGTCAAAAGGTGCAAGCTTCTCTTGGAAGCTTAGAAGGGTTCAAGCTTCTTGGAGAAGCTAAAACAAAGGTTCAAGCTTCTTGGAGAAGCTAGTCAAGGGTTCAAGCTTCTTGGAAAAGCTAAAACAAAGGTTCAAGCTTCTTGGAGAAGCTAGTCAAGGGTTCAAGCTTCTTGGAGAAGCTAGAGGAAAAGGGTTCAAAAGGTTCAAGCTTCCTCAAGAAGCTAAAACCAAGGGTTCAAAAGGTTCAAATCCCCCCTCAAGAAGCTAAGACCAAGGGTTTAAAAGGTTCAAACCCCCTCAAGAAAAGGTCTTGGCCAGAAAAAGTGGCCGATTGACCATAATCAATGGCCGGCCGACCAAACACAATGCTGACCGACCATCAATAGTGCCGACCGGCCATCACCAATGGCCGGTGGCAAGGAAACAAGGCTGGTGACCTCAAGCCATGGTCGATGAGGTGTGGGGATGGCCTACAAGCTATTTCCCACCCTCAGAAGCAAAACAACAAGTGTTTGATGCAAAACCAAACACAAAACAAACAAGTCGAGAGGTCTTAAGGTAAGGCGCGTAGCCGAAACCTCCGAGAACTCAAGACGAACACAAACAAGGGTAATCATTGAGTGTTCAAACGATGACATCCAAGTCTTAAGAACGGTCAAAAATTGGGGTGTCTACAGTTGCCCCTCTTTGACAGAACTCGAAAGTCATAAACATGACGGGAGTGAATGTCAAAGCCCAAAGATGACCCATTTTTGACAAGGCCGAAGACTTAGAAAAAGCATACAAGCAGCAGATAAAGATATGCGCCCGAGGGCAGGGGCAAAATGCAAGACAATGCACAAAGCCGAGCATAACTTATGATCATGCAAGAAACATAGGGACGCATCCTGGTGTTTCGAAAAGGTATAAGCATTGGAACGTATTCCAAATGCTCTTAACGAAAGAGGGAGAAACATAGGGACATATCCCGGTGTTTCGAAATGAAGGAGAAACATAGGGACGTATCCTAGTGTTTCGAAACGAAGGAGAAACATAGGGACGTATCCCAATGTTTCAGAGTGGTTCAAGCACCGGAACGTATTCCAAATGCTTTTAAGTAAAGAGGGAGAAACATAGGGACGTATCCCAGTGTTTCGGAATAAGAAGAGAAAACATAGGGACGTATCCCAGTGTTTCAGAGTGGTTCAAGCACCGGAACGTATTCCAAATGCTCTTAACCAAAGAGGGAGAAACATAGGGACGCATTCCGGTGCTCAGGGACGTATCCCGATGAGAGAAAAACATTAGGATATATCCCGGTGTTTCGAAAAGAGGGAGAAACGTAGGGACGTATCCCGGTGTTTCGAAAAGAGAGAAACATAGGGACGTATCTCAGTGTTTCGGAAAGAGAGAAACATAGAAAGATAGAAAGATAAGGACGTATCCCGGTGTTTCGGAAAGGTATAGAAGCATAGGGACGTATCCCGGTGTTTCGGAAAGAAGGGAGAAACGTAGGGACGTATCCCAATATTTCGGAAAAGGGATAGAAACATAGGGACGTATCCCGGTGTTTCGGAAGGACGGAGAAACATAGGGACGTATCCCGATGTTTCAAAAAGGTATAGAAACATAGGGACGTATCCCGGTGTTTCGGAAAAGGGATAGAAACATAGGGATGTATCCCGGTGTTTCGGAAAAGGGATAGAAACATAGGGACGTATCTCGGTGTTTCGGAAAGGTATAGAAACATAGGGACGTATCCCGGTGTTTCGGAAAGGTATAGAAACATAAGGACGTATCTCGGTGTTTCGAAAAAGGGATAGAAACATAGGGACGTATCCCGGTGTTTCGGAAAAGGAATAGAGATCGTGCAAAACGATACAATTAAAAGGGTGCATAACAATGTAGGCAGAGTGTGCATAACAATACAAAGTGAACGGTGCATAACAGTGCATTTTCAGTGCAGTGCAACATCAACAACATGTTTGAAGTAAACTACTAAATAAGGAAATACATGCCTTAGCGAGACCAATTCAAACGCAACCTCCGATTTACCTCTCGGAGGACTTGGCAACACGCTCAGCTCAAAAGGGTATACCCTATTCATATTGGCGAGAGATAACATCTGCTGCTGCTTTAATTGCTATTATGACTTGAAGCAGGCTTAAGCTTGGAGTAGAGGCACACTCATACTCCAAAGAAATGGTGAGGCCTGAGAAGGTGCACCTGGAATACAGTCTCGGAATTTGCCGAAGTTGAAACGCACTAAGATGCTCCAAATTTTCTTTCTTTTTTTTTGCTTTGCAGGCTGGAACCCACATAGCTTTAGATAGGTCCTTGTTTTACTGTTCACACTTATCGGGGGTGGACCCTGCAGTTTTTATGAGAGAACAAATCTTGTTTTGCACAAATATGGAGAATGGCACAGCACTCTAAGCACAAAACGATTCATTTTTGAAATTGAAAATGAGTTCTCGACCGAGTATTGAGCCTACAACTGACCACAGCCAAAACGACTCAAAAATGAAAAACAAAGGTAAAATAACCTAAACACAATGAGACATGCTCGGAACGACTCAAAACAAGATTTGAGACAAACAAAACAAAAAACACGACATACAGACGTGTACAGGGAGCCTGTTTTTTCGGGTATTGTTTCCCACCCTTTCTCATTTGTGATTCTCACATCACTCGGCCCTCAAGCTCTGTTTTTCTGAAAAAGCCCTTTTCCTCACTTTTTCTCTCAGCACACATTTCTCTATTCTTTAATCTCTCATTTTTCATCCCTCCCCAGGGTGGTTGATGAATAAACAGGAAGTTGCGGGTTCTTGCCCCTAGTATTCTGCTAGATTCTCTTCTTCTGCTCACAACAGTGAACTTTCTCCCACAGAGGGGTTGCGCTATAACTGGACGTGTAGCAAATCTGCAGTTAGCATTGGTTGATGATGCTCTGTTGGGGAGTTTGGACGTGATCAGATCTGTCCAGATTAGGGAATGAAATATCTTGATCCGTTCCAATTCGTGCTCGCACTTAGCTTGATACCTCGCTGATTGGAGGATGAGAGAGCCTTCAGCCCTTTGTTGTTAGCTTCAGTTGTGCCCTTTCTGGCGAATACGGTGCCCTTTCCGCCAATTAGAGTGCCCTTTCTGGCAAGTGCATTGACAACGAGGAAAAGACAGGAAGCCTGACTCAACTGTGCCCCTAGTTCATCATTTTGACCAATTTTTTTTTTGTTTTGGCTTTCTAAAACAATTTTGATCAATATGAGAGTTAGATTAACATGCTTGTTCGATTTTCTAATTTAAAATCATGCAAGTCAGGTTAGGAGCACTGAAATTTCTTCCCTTTTTGGGTCCAAGAAATGGTCCAGTTTTGGAAAAAATTGGATAATTTTCGAGAGAATTAGTCAACCTCAGTAAAAATTCTCAAAAACTGTTTTTGCAAATCAGCCACTGCTCAACGAGCACGGAACCTACTTTTGAGATGCGCAACCTCGGATCCATAACAATGGAAAATTGCCTCTTGCTCGAAGAGAGCTGCATGGCAACGGAAAGTTGCCCCTTGTTTGAATGGCACCGCAGCGCATTGAATGGCAACGGAAAGTTGCCCCTTGTTTAGATAACGCCATAGCACACTGCAATCAGTCCTCAAAGTGACGATCACAACCGAACTCTCGAATACAGAGAAGGCAAAGACGATCGAAAACCATTACATGGACACAATCAATTGTAGAAGTGTTTGCGGCTGGACTTCAGAATGAAGTTGCCTACGTATCCCAAACATGGGAATCAAGCTTTATGTAGTTCCGGTGTAAGGTACACTCGGGTATTAACCTCTCTTTTTACGCTCTAACTTTTGCCAAAGCGGCCCTTCTGGGTTTTCAACCTTGCGAGCATTGTTTTTCTTTTCTTTTCAATTCTTTTCATTTTTTTTCATCTTTTCTTTTATTTTTTCCTTTACTTTTTTCATATTTTCTTCATTCTTTGCAATTTTTCTCTTTTTTTTTTTTCTTCTCCTTTTTTTTTCTTGCTCTAACTTTTGCCTGGGTCGTCTTTTCGGGTTTTCGGCCCAGCGAGCCTCTCAAGGGTAAAAGTGTAGCTTTGTCCATGTCAAATGGTTTTGAGATCCCGAAGTCATCTGAATCTAGGAGAATGGCTGCTGTACGCTGCCGATGCAGGAGTCTATCTAATGGGGGGCTGAATTTGCCCCTAGTGTTGTGGATCGGAACTCAGTTTTTCTTCAACAATACTTTCTTCTTTCCTCCCTCTGGGATTTGGCATTCTTGCCGACCTTCTTTGATTTCTGGAATGGTCCATCTTCGGCTCTTCGAGCACATTTGAAATTCTTTGCCCCTAGTTCTAGGGGTGCTTCTGATCTAGTTTTGTAAGCTTCTTTTGATGATGAGATCTGGTCTTCTTGATCTGACTTTCTTGCCTCTTGTTCGAGGGCTGCTTTGAATCTGGCCACAAAGGCCTCACGTTGTAGTTGACCATTAAACATTCTAAATTTAAGTCCAAGGTTTAACAATGAGGGGTTGAGTCTTGAGGCTGAGAGCGATCCTAGGCTGCACAATCTCAAGAGCGATTCCACACAGGTGTAACACACGCCCGCGAGGGGCCCCGCTACGGTTCGGACTCGATTTGTGTCACGGTTCTTAATCTGAACCAAAGAGTCCAAATCCGGCAAATCGTTTTGAGAAACAGATTTTTGAAAAGAAGTGCCAAACATGGACTGCTTTGCCAGATACAGAGTCGCCACCTTAAATATTTTTTATAGAGGGAATTTTAGGGAAACCCTGATCGGTGCAAGCGCACGTGTCCGTCATGCAACCAAAGTTGCCTGCGGCTAGACGAAACTTGGGTAGTTGGGGAGAGGTCAGACTTATAGAGCATGCACCCTCCGTCAAGCCGATCAATTCAAGATCGAGCCTCTACTGAACCGTGATATCCAGTTTGAAAACGTTATGATGTTTCTTATTTCCCATTTATTAGCCTAGAAATTTACTATGTTATGCGCGCAGCAAATAGTATAGACCAAATCGCACTATAATGAATCAAACTTACATGTTCGTTTGAAGATGGTTTGACCTACAGCAAGTAGGCTAAAATGTAGGTTTTTCCACACCACCCTATCAAGATGGACCTTTAGAATGGTTTTGTCCCGCTGATCGAAGTGGGCTTAAAACTCACAGTTTTTAATTAAAAATGCATTATTTGCAAATTTAGGTAATTCAACCCTGCCACCACAGGCATTCAATGCAGTTATATCACATAAGACAGGCTAACCTCAATGGTAATCAATGCTAGTCCATGGCAACACTCACACGCAGCAAGGATTGGCTAAAGCGCAGAAAGAAACTTAACAGAGTACTCCAAGCAAAACAGAAACTAGTTTAGTAATCACATGCTGATCCTGAGTTCATGTTAAAAATGGCTAGTGCAACACATGCAAAGATGTAATCTAGACAGGCTCGGCTATTCTAAAAGATGGCATATTACGATGATACAACTAACACGTATCAACTTGGAATTGAAGTAGCAATGCAGTTAGTATGCATGCGCCCGAGCCGATACATTGCAAGACACAATGTATGGATGCATCGCAATGCATAGCATAAGGTATGCTAAATTAAATATGCCCTGATAACTAACCATACCGAAAGAGGTAAGTAAAAGGGAGAAGAAGTAGGGATGAAGAATGCAACACACGCATCCCGACTTAATTAGCAAAATCTCGCTCCCTCGGCTCGGGAGGGACAAAAGATAAACAATAATAACTACGAGCTAACTAATCTATTATAATGTTCCGTTACTAGTTAAATGGCAAATTAACTAACACTCTAGAAAACAAGTAACACACGCCTGAGGAAGAGGGAATGCCAAGTCATGCACGGTTCCGCTCGGAAAGATCACAAAGCCATGCACAGTTGCCTCCACTTTGCTGTTATCCCTCTCCTCTGAAGACTGCGCAAGTCCCAGGGTTGCTTCTCTTGAAGTGCTTCATATGAACATCACTGGCTAAGGGGACTCTTGCCACCGGCCATGGAGAATGACCACGCCATGCCTCTGATTGAGATATTTCCATCGGCCACCGGATGGAATGGCCGGTCGGCACTTTGCATATGGCCGTCGCCAAATCCTTCGCTGAGCATGAATCTAGTGTTATGAAGCAGCAGAGGCAACATGGCATGGCAATGCATTCCAAGGGCAATGTTTTGCAATCACCAACCACACTCCTTATCAATGTTTATGGCTTCAGGAGCATGGTACTCTGATTCTCGGACCACGCAATCGCGCATTTCAATGCGTGATGGCCCCAAGACCAAGTTGTGCATTTTGATTCAAATGACATGCAACGCAAATAAACACATAAAAGCCCAACCTAATCATGGGGTGATTGAAAGAGGCAAGGCATGCATGCAAATACTATGCAACCTAGGCATGGAAAGCTAAAGTATGCAACCATGACAGTGGATATGCATAGCATGCAACAATTCATGCAAAATGGAGCAAGGATGTGACAATATGCAAGACAAGCATGCAACATCATGCAAAAGAATGAACTTAACTAATTATAGGTAGCTCTCAAGCATGCCCAAAATTAGTGGCGCAAAATGATGTAACAGGCCATGAAAATCTCACACAAATCAAGCAGTGGCATGCACAAAGGCCTAAAACATGGAGCATAAGCTATAACGTCTTCCAAAGCAATGAAAAGGGATGGAAAAATGCAAGATGAAAGCAAAATGGAAACAATGGACTGAAATATGGTCTCATGATGCCAAATCAAATGA
Source organism: Camellia sinensis (assembly GCF_004153795.1). Taxonomy (NCBI): domain Eukaryota; kingdom Viridiplantae; phylum Streptophyta; class Magnoliopsida; order Ericales; family Theaceae; genus Camellia; species Camellia sinensis. Next base: position 651,204 of record NW_021024633.1, on the reverse strand, counting down.
GAACAAGCCAAATAAGCATGCTAGTGACACACACATCCAAGGCTAACAAGCTAGAATGCAAAGAGCTACAAAGCATGGCAAGCATGACAAAACGACACCAAACAGAACTTAAACATGTTAAAACATGACTAAAAAACTTCACAAAGCTAAGCCAAATGCAAGCATGGTGGTCAAATGCAAGATGCCTTTCTAGGCAAAATAAAGAATGCAAGGCAAGTGTAAGGTGCATGCAAGGGACCATTAAACCAAGCAAAAAGTAACATGGTATGTCAAATAAGCCTCGAAAACCATGGAAACAAGGTCCACACATGCTAGAATGGGGTGTTCCTTTGAAAGGCCAACAAGAGGGTTACTCTCACATGCAATAAGGACATTCACAAGACCAAACCAACTCTGGAAATGGCTTATGGGGGTCCTAAAACCACTGAAAAATGCTTGAAAACAGGCTTGGAAGCATGCAAATAGGAGCCCCTTTGGAAGGCCAAAAAGGGCAACAAACAAGGCAACAAGGGAGGGTCACCCCTCTCCTTCTTAGGACCCCAAACCACCATCCTCACCACGAAATCCCTCAAATTTCGGTGGGAGCCCAAACAAGGTGTCCCGGAGCTCACAAAATCACGACAAAAATGGGGCCAAACAAGGCCTAAGAGGGGGTAAACGACCCCAAACACAAAAGTGACCTTAATGAAGTATCTTAAACACAAAAAAAAATAGAACTTTTTTATGTTATACACAAAGCCCAAATCCGCAAGAAAGACAGGCTAAAAGGGTGTGCAAAAATAGGGAATAAAGAGGAAAAAAAGGGTTACCTTTGAAGACCAGCAAGAACCAGTAGCCTTTAGACCCAAAAATGCAACCCTCAACCTCTGAAAACAAGCTCCAAGAACCTCCAAGTGATGATGGAAGTGTGTGGCTATGAAGTGGTGTGCAATAGGCCAAGAACAAGACCCTTTTGGACCCTCTAACCCGCACAAATGTAGAGAGAGAGGGAGATATAGAGAGGGAGTGATATATATATCATATATATCTGATTTTTCTAACCCTCTAAAGGGGAGGAGAGGCCCTCTTTTTATAGAGAAACCAAGGGGGCAAAGCTTCTCTTGGAAGCTTTGAGCAAAAAGGCCAAGCTTCTCTTAGAAGCTTGGAGCAAAAGGGCCAAGCTTCTTGGAGAAGCTAGGCAAAGGGGTCAAGAAGTTCAAGCTTCTTCAAGAAGCTAAAAAAAGGAGGGTCAAGCTTCTTGGAAAAACTAGACAAAGGGTCAAAAGGTTCAAGCTTCTTGGAGAAGCTAAAAAAAGGGTCAAGCTTCTTGGAGAAGCTAAAAAAGGGGCAAGCTTCTTGGAGAAGCTAAAAAGGTTCAAAAGGGTCAAGCTCCCTCAAGAAAAGGTCTCGACTAGAAAAAGTGGCCGATTAATCAAAAACAGTGGCCGGCCGACCAAACACAATGCCGACCGACCATCAATAGTGCCGACCGGCCATCACCAATGGCCGGTGGCAAGGAAACAAGGTCGGTGGCCTCAAGCCATGGCTGGTGAGGTGTGGGGATGGCCTACAAGCTACTTCCCACCCTCAGAAGCAAAACCACAAATGTTTGATACAAAACCAAACACAAAACAAACAAGTCGAGAGGTCTTGAGGCAAGGCGCGTAGCCGAAACCTCCAAGAACTCAAGACGAACACGAACAGGGATGATCATCGAGTGTTCAAACGATGACGTCCAAGTCTTAAGGACGGTCAAAAATGGGGTGTCTACAACAGGTCTTTGCAGGATCGCGCAAAACATTTTTTTTTTTGAAATCTTTTAAGAAAGTGACAAATCGCTCGCGCTGAAGACAGTGCGGAACCAATCTGGATCACGTCAGGATCCTTCTCAGTACTCACATTAACAAGCATGATCTCGATCATTAAGGGCTTAGCATGCCTTTCTTTCTCTCAATTGATCAAATTTTGCAAAACCTGAGGAATTCCTTCATCTTCGTTTTTATCACAATGTTTCGAAACAAGTTTTGGAAAACTTAGGTCGATGCAATGAATTCAAGGCGCAGAAAAGACACAGCTTCTAGTCAAATACTGCCATCTCATTTAGAATTCTGGCACAACTGGCACACGGCAGAAGCAAACACAAGAGTGTGAAAATCACTGCTGTTCTATTCAGATTTGTTGGCGTAACTGGCTCTAAGGCAGAAATAGACTCAAAAGAAAGCAAAAAGACAAACACAAAACAAGCAAGTGATTTCCGAGGTAACACCCCCGAAATCACCCGACTCTAACAAAACAGGACTGACTCGATACAACAAGACAGACCCGACTAACTCAGTATGAAAAGACTGACTCAAAACAAAGAGACAGACTCAAAACAAAACAACAGAACTGACTCAATATCCAAGCCAGAACGTACAAAAACCAGCATTCACAAATGCTCAAAACAGTGCGTGCCATACGCTACATCTGGAGTAAACTGAGCACCGCCCGTAGGTGGTTCATCCCCCGATCACATCACATTATCCCCAACAAGTTCACTGATCAAGTGTCGATAGACTTTGCAGGACCTGGTGCGGGGATGACCTTGTTATCAATCAAATTTTGTATCTCGTGGTGGAGACGGACGCAACTATCGGTGTCATGACCGGTTTGCTAATGAAAAGCACAGTACTTAGTCGGGTCATGCTTTGGAGAGAGAGGATCAGGTAGAGGCTGTTGTTCTAACGGTTTCAGATGTCCTTTCCTGAGTAGGACCCCCAGAGCTTTAGACAAAGGCATATAAAGCGAGGTGAAAATCCTCTTGCCTCGGGGTAGATAGTCTGAAGTTCGGGGGTTTGAAGTGGATGTACCAACAAAGGGGGTAGCTGCTCTTGGTGTAGTGGTGGTGACCATGCCCACTTCAGAAGATCTTGCAGCTGCATCACCGTTGGTGGTCACACTTGAATTGCGGGAAAACGCCCTCCTAGGCTGCTCCTTCTCCTGGTCAATAAGGCCTTGTTTTATAGGGTCCTCGATCTATACTCCCATCTCATGCAAATCTGAAAAGGTAGGGAAGGGGAGCATGATCATTTTCTGCATTAGTTTGGGCTAGAGGTTGCGCACAACCATCTGTATTTAATCCTTATCCGTTGGCCTAATGGTCATCATTGAGGCCTTGGCCTTCCACCAGGCCACGAATTCTGAGAAGTTCTCCTTTGGCTCTTGGCGGGTGACTTCAAGATCACGAGTTGTGACCTCAATCTGTGCGTTGTAGGAGTATTGATCACTGAAGGCCTCAGCCATCTCTTCCCAATTCTGTTTCACAGAGTTCTCCAATTTTGCATACCAGATTGCGGCTATCCCAGACAGGGTCCGGCCAAACAATGATAGCTTCTGTAATCTGGTGAGGCCCATTGGTCTTAGTATGTCCGAAAACAGTCGTAAATGTACCATGGGATCCCCAGATCCATCAAAGCGATCAATATGCGGCATCTTAAATCTGTCCGGCAGCGTCACAGCCGAGTCTGTATATCCATCTTCAATGTCAGGAATGGAGTGGGCCCCCTGAGACTTCTTGAACAATTTCTCAAGCTTGCTCACTTTCAATGCTGTGGGGTCTGTCTCGACATCAAACGGGGGTCTGGTAGGTTGGTGGGTGTTTTAGATAGCTGGCGAAGAACCGGGGCCGGAGCTGGCCCTATCGGAATGTCTGTATCTTCCTGAACATTAGCTGTCTCCCCAAGTGTTGGAACTCTTGGTGGGGGAGGAGCCTGGTGTGAAGTAGATACTCTAGTTTGCTGCTCTAACGTGGCAATTGTCTCTGCCTGTCGGGCTATGACCACAGCCTGTTACTTGGCGAATTCTGCTTGACGGACAGCGTCTTGCTGCATGGCTTTCATACTATTCTAGAGTTGGCACACCATCTCTTCCATTCCCGCCATACTACCCTGATCTAACTGATCTATCGGTATATCTATCTCTGTGGTAAAAGCAGATATCTCAACCCAACCGCACACAGGTGAGATGGATAATGACCGCTGATCCGAAGACTGTTAAACTGATGATCTGTACTTAATTGGCCTTTTTACCCTGCCTCTGGAAAAGGAACACTGATTGCCCTTGAACTGAATCTCTGACCTGACAAAGTCTATCAGCACAAGTCCGATCAACCTCGGGGGATATCGGAGCCTTCTGAAGCTATCGCTCCAGGACTACCTAGCAAAAGGAAAAACAGAGAGCATCTCAGCCTGATTTCACCATAACCCATATCAGCAAAGCTGAATGACTGTGCCCCCCTACAGAATGCTGCCCAAAATTCTGCCTGTAAACTGATACCCTCAAGTAAAACTGATTCCCTAAATACTGATAGTGATGCCCACAGGCCTGTTACTCAGACTTGCAAATTGTTATGCGCATTCCCTGTAGAGATACACTCTAAAAGCACATAGCAAACAAATGAGAGCCAAGACACCCCTATGTTGGGGTAGGGTTTCCCTGTCCTATTTTGTCAGGAGCTAGGGTTTCATTACGCACGCAGCGATTTCAAACAACCTATAATCGGGAAAGCAACCTGTCCTAGCTTTGAATGGTCATTATGGATTCCGAATATGCACTAGATCGAATGGTCAAAAGGGTGCCCCGGTAAAAACCGGGGTTTGTGTTCCCATACTGTCAGAGCCCATAACCGGTCAGCCTTATGGTCATGCCTTGACGAGACAAGCCTCCGGCAAACCGTTCAGGAATGGCAGATGGCAAACATGGTATCCTAGGCACACTAATGCACATGCAATGCAAAGAAACACATAAGTGAAATCAAAATAGGATATCATGAGTTCAAGTCAAGCTCTTTAAATCCCCAGCAGAGTCGCCAGAAACTGTAGACGTCCCCAAACGTCCCGGGAGGATGAATCCCGTTCTGTTTATATAGGCTCACTACAACTCGGACTCAAATTGTCACGGTTCTTAATTTGAACCAAAGAGTCCAAATCCGACAAATCGTTTTGGAAAACAGATTTTTGTAAAGAAGTGCCAAACATGGACTGCTTTGCCAGATACAGAGTCGCCACCTAAATATTTTTTATGGGGGAATTTAGGAAACCCTGACTCGTTTGCCTAAGGCCACGTGTCTGTCATCACCAAAGTTGCCTCGGCTCGGGAACTTGGGTACGATTGGGGAAGGTCAGCTATGAGCACTCCCACTCGCCCGATCAAAGATCGGCCTCTACTAACCATGATATCTAGTTTTGAAAACACTATGCGTTCTTATTCCGATTATTAGCTTAGATTTACTACGTGATGCGCACATCAAACAAGTATAGACTAAGTCGCCTAAATTGGAACGAAACATGTCATGTTTGTTTATTTGAAAATGGTTTGATGGTGCTACCCGCAAGTAGGCTAAAACATGAATTTTTCCACCCTCAAGTGGGCTTAGAAAATATAATTTTGCCACTCTCAAGTGGGCTTAAAACTCATATTCAATGCGTTGTTCTAATTTAAGTAACTCAACCTTCACCCACAGGCATTCAGGCAGTTATATCACATAAGCACATAGCCACATGGCAAGCATGCTGTCATGTTAATATTCACATACATGCAAGATGCTAAAGCATAAACACTCACAGTGTACTCCAAGCAAAGCTGAAGCATGCGTTCTTGAGACTGAAAAATTATTTGACGTGTTATCCTACTCTGAAGCACATAATAAGACTGATTAGCACCTTCACCTTAATAAGAAGAGCTAGAATGTGGATCTTATCCGTCGGTGAGAACACTGTAACTTGTCTCATTTCTAAGGAGCCTTCTTCGAAAAGTATTTCTCTCCAGCTTGTTAGGACAGAAAGAAACTAAATTTGACAGCTGAGACAGGGCACAATGTTCGTCACTGAATTGAGACAAATTTCCTGAACCTTGCCCGTTATGCACCGCACATGGTTGACACTGACTACAAGAAACCAGAAAGTTTGATAGCTTAATAGTTGAATACTCGACAAAATAAATTTCTGAAATTACCGAATTATGTAAAATCTTCTGACGAGACTTTGATGCTGAATCGAACATCGATGACTTAAACTGTAACACCAGGGCCTGGAATGCGGGTTTAAATGCAGGTTTCAAATCAAGAAAGCAAAGCATAACCATTGAACAAGAAACAGAATACGGGGTCAATAACTAGCCCACCAAGGGAGTGCTCATGTTCAACCACCCTGTTCTAAGTGTGGCAGGAAGCCACAAAGAGTCTGTTACCAAAATATCTGGAGCCGTTACAGGTGCAAGTGGCCACATGGTTAAAGACTGCCCCTCTGCTCCACAAGCCAATAGTAAAGCTGCACCAAGTGTGGCAGCATCAACTGTTGCACCAAAACCGAACCCCAAAGCTACCGGGAAAGAGCCCATGAGGCAGGGCCGAGTGTTCGCCCTAGTACCGGGAGACGTGCAGAATACCGAGACCGTTATGTCAGGTATTCTCTCTATTTGTACTCAAAATGCTTATGTACTGATTGATTTGGGGTCTACGCATTCATATGTGTCGCATGCTTTTTCACGAAAACTGAAAAGATCATTAGAACCCATGAATTATCTGTTAGCTGTATCATCACCTGTTGGGGGATCCATGACTTGTGCATATATGTACCCTGCCTGTGAAATTATTGTTGGAGATGCACATTTGTTTATTGACTTACTGCCACTGAACATTGATCATTTTGATGTAATATTGGGAATGGACTGGTTACAAAAATATCATGCTGCTATTGACTGTGTAACTAAACAAGTGATTTTTCGTCCACCTGGTTTACCCAAATTTGTGTTTAATGGGGTTGGAGTAGTACCTCCTCCGTATTTGATTTCATCTGTGAAAGTTTGTTAAATTGATTAGAAAGGGGTGTAAAGGATATCTGTGTTCTGTATTGACTGTATCTACTGATGATAATGCTAACGTGAATAGTATTCCTACAGTCAGAGAATTCCCAGATGTTTTTTCAGATAATCTGCCAAGGGATTTGATTGATAGGGAGATTGAATTTACCGTTTATGTGATTCTGGGAACACAGCCAGTATCTAAAGCTCCTTACCGAATGGCTCCAACTGAACTGAAAGAATTGAAAGTGCAACTACAAGAACTGTTAGACAAAAAGTTCATCAGGCCTAGTACTTCACCATGGGGCGCACCTGTTTTGTTTGTGAAAAAGAAAGACGGCTCACTGAGACTGTGTATTGACTATCGTAAGCTGAACAAGGTAACTGTGAAAAATAAATACCCATTGCCACGTATTGATGACTTATTTGATCAGTTACAGGGTGCACAAGTGTTTTAATATAACATAGATAAAATCAACAAACAACCCCGTACGCCGGGTGCGCAATACGCTCACCCCAATCTCCACCGTCCACGTAATATAACTTCGCACGTGTACGCATCTCATTACCTCAACAAAACACCCCGCGCGCACTTTAGCAATTTTTAGTTATGCCTTTTGGAGTTACCAATGCACCTGCTGCATTTATGGACCTCATGAACAGAATCTTTAAACCGTACCTTGATGACTTTATTGTTGTATTCATTGATGACATACTGATTTACTCCAAAAGTATAGAAGAACATGAACATCATCTGAGACTTGCCCTACAGACCCTAAGAGAACAGAAACTTTATGCTAAACTGTTTAAATGCGAATTTTGGCTTGATCATGTTATGTTTTTGGGGCATGTTGTTAGCAAGGATTGAATTTCTGTTGATTCGCAGAAAATTGAAGCTGTAGTAAACTGGCCTAGACCAACAAATGTGACAGAAGTCCGAAGCTTTTTGGGACTAGCCGGGTATTACAGAAGATTTGTCAAAGATTTCTCCAAAATTGCCTTACCATTGACTCACCTGACACAAAAGGGGATATCATTTGACTGGACTGACCAAAGGGAATTCGCTTTCCAAGAGTTGAAAACTTGACTTGTAACTGCATTGATTCTTATCCTACCTTCAGGTACGGATGGTTTTACTGTATTTAGTGATGCTTCTCATAAGGGTTTGGGATGTGTTTTAATGCAGAATGGGAGAGTTATTGCTTATGCTTCCCGACAACTGAGACCGCACGAAAAGAATTACCCAACCCATGACTTGGAACTTGCTGCAGTAGTATTTGCACTAAAAATCTGGCGTCACTACCTTTATGGGGCAACATGTGAAGTATATACCGACCACAAGAGTCTGAAATATTTCTTCACACAGAAAGAACCGAACATGAGACAGCGGATATGGCTAGAACTGATTAAAGACTATGACCTACAGATATTGTACCATCCGGGAAAAGCCAACACCG
>NW_021024633.1:608308-636626 GCF_004153795.1 Camellia sinensis | reverse complement strand
GCCCAAAGATAGTTTCAAAATAAACCCAATTTCACAACATTTCAAGAACATGATGAATGTATACATCATGAATTAACAACTTCAAAACTTCAAATCTAAGGCGCAATTGACGACAATCCTTCTAAAATCAGGGTGAATTCATGGTCCCATTTGCAAAAAACATGAAACATGCATGTCCAAATATTATGAAGAACAACTTCAAAATGCAAGAGTTTTCCCAATACATACAAAGATTAAGGCTTCAATTCAACATACTTAACAGTTCTAGACTCATTCCCTTAATTTAGACATAAATCATGCAAAAAACAAGACTCAAATCATAAACAAGAGGGTAATTATAACTACCTTTAAGTCTCGCAATGCAAGATAGGGAGACTCAATTTACAATCTATAACTTCAATTCTTCAATTCTTCAAAGCCAATCCACAAAATCGAGGTTGAAAACACTCCTAGCCTCTTACTCTCTCACTCTAAGTCGACTAGTGTCCCTCAAAATGGCTGAAAAAGATGTTTTGGTCAAGTGTGTATGTAGCATAAAGGTTTAGTAAGTGGGTCACTTAGGCAAATGGCAAAGTGGTAGAATAATGCAACTTATGGGATTAAGCTCATTTTATATCTATTTAATATACCCTAAACAATCAATTTCAATATAAATATACCATAAAATCATATATTTGAATTATCGTGATAAAACACTAATCAATTTTCGGTTCGGCCGCAGATAAGGCCTTCAATTAGCAGTTTAAACATAAAAACATGAAATAGATAATCAAATAAGGCAACAGATAGAAATGCAATTCAACAGATATATTTATCAATCCAGTTTTCAGATTTCAGTCAGTCAGTTCAGTATTTCAATTAGTTCAATTACTTATCATATATCCAGTCAACAGTTTTAGCGTAATCGGTAGTTTATCGGTGAACAGTGGTGAGGTTGTTACAGTCTCCCCTCCTTAAAAAGAGTTTAGTCTCTAAACTCGAGTTACCTTCAGTCTGGAAGAAAAACAGGATTCAGTGGAAACAGTTCAGGATATCGTTTGGCCATGTCCTCTCCCTTTCCCAGTGGCTACAAGCCACCATGGTTTTGCCAGTCCGACTTTCACTAACGGGATCTCTTTGTTTCGTATTCTTGATCCGTCTGTTACAATCTGAAAGGCCGTTCCTCGTAAGTGTAGTCATCACTCAGTACTCACGAGTAGGCTCTATCACATGGAAAGGATCCGAGTAATTACCCTTAACATAGAAATGTGAAAGACGTTAGTGCATAGCTCCATTTCAGAGGAAGACGCCACTTGATACGCCACCAGATTGATTTTCTCAATAATCTCATACGGTCCGACTATTTCGGCGCTAACTTACCTTCTGACTCCAAAACGATCTGGCCTTTCATCGGTGTCACTTTCACAAAAAACGTGATCACCACTTATATCCTCTGTCTCGTTTTCTGACATCAGCTACTTTCTGCCTACTCTGTGCAGTTTTCAGTCTTGTTTGTATAGTTTCACTTTCTCAGTCATTCATATACAATCTCGGGCCCAAGCAAAGGCCCATCTCCAACTTCTGCCCAGCAAATTAAGATCTACATTTTTGCCATACAATGCCTCAAAGGCGCCATACCAATAGCTCGAATAAACTGTTATTGTAGGCGAATTCAGCTAAAGGCAATGCTTTCCCAGTTTTCCTGAAAATCAAGACACATACATTCTCAGTAAATCCTCTAGAGTCTGGATGGTCCTTTCTGACTGGCCATTTGTCTGAGGATGATAAGCACTACTCAATCTCAATTCAGTACCCAATGCAGTCTGTAGGCTTTGCCAAAATCTCGATGTAAACTTCGAATCTCCTGTCAAAACAATGGACACAGGCACTCCATGCAGTCTAATAATTTCATCAATATAAATTACAGTCAATTTGTCCGCATTATAAATTGTTTGACAGGTAAGAAGTGAGCAGATTTAGTCGTCTATCAACAATAACCCAAATTGAGTCCATACCTTACTGGAGCGAGGCAATCCCACAATAAAATCTATGGTGATATGTTCTCATTTCCACACCGGTATAGGTAAGGTTGCAGTAACCTGCGGGTCGTTGATGTTCGGCTTTGGACTTGTTGGCAATTTGAAATATTTCGATCAAAATCAGCAATTTCTTTCTTCATTCTCGACCACCAGAAATTTAGTTTCAGGTCTTGGTACATTTCGTATTCCCGGATGGATAGAAAATTTGAATTGTGGCCTTCTTGTAGAACTCTTCTTTTCAATTCAGAATCATTCGATACACACAGTCTTTCTTGAAAATTTCAGTAGATTATTTTCAAATTTGAAACCCAATCTTGGTTTAGATCCCTTCTTCGATGATCTTCTTCAAGAAGTCATCCAGTTTGCTGTTTCTCTTTAATCTCTTCAATCAGTGCTGGTTGAATAGAAATAGCAGCTAAGGTTCCACCTACTTCTCGCAAAAATGATTTCAATTTCAGATTTTTCAATGTCACAAAGCAATTCTTTCTGCCCGGTAAGCAAACAGGCTAAAATTTCCAATCGATTTCTGACTCAGTGCATCGACAAGTCTCACTCGAGGTTCCGAGCCTATCTGTTAAGGCTTAGGGGTGTTTTAGAATTTCCCCCTTTTTGTACTGTTTCACTGTTTTGTATAGACCGTACTGTTTGTACAGACGGAATGTTTTCTGTACGGTTATATAGGGTCGAGTCCCTAGTCTGAATGATTGTAAATATTGTGTATACTGTTCTGTACTGTATATGTATGTGAATGCATGAAAAATCTTTTTGGCATACAGACTGTCACAGCTCAATGGACATTATTTATTTACTGTTTTGGCTTCCGCCAGGCCCTATACTCTATTTTACTGTACTATTGTTAAGCAGGCCTTCGGTAATCTCGGATTACTGGCCGGTTACGGTGCCAAACCCATAGGGCCGGGTTTGGGTCGTGACAGAGTGGTATCAGAGCGATACTTAACCACGAGTTATACCGCACACACGTGTCCAAATGAGCTATAGGGTGTCCTAGAGAAGTGATTAGGGCATTTCATGAACTTGAAAAGTGTGTGGCTATGTTATGACTGAATACATGTTGATGTGATAACTGTCTAAATATGCAACTGTTTATGTTACAATTGTTATAACTGTTATAACTGCTTATAGTGAAATGGACAATGCAAATGAACCTGAATCCTCATCTACTGAGGCAAGAATGGAAATAATGGAAAGAATGATGGAACTGATAACTGCTAGACTTGAACAACAACAGAACCAACAACCTCATCCTCCTCCTCCGGTATAGCCGGAACCTAATGCGAATGTGAATGATGGGGATATTATTGCTCTCACCCATAAATTCAGCAAGATGAAACCGCCATCCTTTCATGGAGGACTTGAACCGTTAAAAGCTGAAGCTTGGGTTCTGGAAACAGAAAAACTATTTGAAGTGTTTCCGTGCTCCGAAGCGAATAAAGTATTGTTAGCTACCTTCACCCTACAGGAAGAAGCTAGAAGGTGGTGGATGTTGATCCGCGATACAAATACTGTCATGACTTGGGCTCAGTTCAAGGAGTCCTTCTTTGAAAAGTACTTCCCCCAGTGTGTCAGGGATAGGAAAATGACTGAATTCGAACAACTGAGACAGGGTACGATGTCCGTTGCGGAATATGAAACAAAATTTACTGAACTTGCCAGATATGCACCACATGGTGGACACTGACTACAAGAAGGCTAGGAAATTCGAAGGCAGCCTTAATGTTGTAATACTTGATCGAATAAATGTTTTGAAACTACCGACTTTTGTGGCTGTTCTCGACCGGGCATTGATGGCCGAGTCGAACATTGAAGCACTGAAAACTGAAACACCAACGTCGGAATGGTGTGGCAAGAGGCAGGGTTTTAAATTCAAGAAAGGCAAGCACAACCCAGCTAACAAGAAACAGAATACGGGGTCGACAACCAACCCCAGCCAAGGGAGTGGGTTCATACCACCCTGTTCTGAGTGTGGCAAGAAGCACAAAGGGGTTTGCTACAAACTGTCTAGAGCCTGTTACAGGTGTGGCAAGGTGGGTCACATGGTTAAAGACTGCCCCTCTGCCCCACAAGCCAGTAGTAAAGCTGCACCAAGCGTGGCAGCATCAACTGTATCACCAAAGCCTAACCCCAAAGCTACCGGGAAAGAGCCCATGAGGCAGGGTCGAGTGTTCGCCCTAGTACCGGGAGACGTGCAAAATACAGAGACCGTTGTATCAGGTATCCTCTCTATTTGTACACAAAATGTATATGTATTGATTAATTCGGGGTCTACACATTCTTATATATCGCATGCTTTCTCACGGAAATTGAATAGACCCTTAGAACCCATGAACTATCTGTTAGCCGTATCATCACCCGTAGGAGGATCCATGACATGTGCTTATATGTACCCCGCATGTGAAATCATTGTTGGGGATATGCATCTGTTTATCGATTTGCTACCATTGAACATTGATCATTTTGATGTAATATTGGGGATGGATTGGTTACAAAAATATCATGCCACTATTGATTGTGTGACCAAGCAAGTTGTTTTCCGTCCACCTGGTTTGCCTGAATTCGTGTTTAATGGGAGTGGAGTAGTACCTCCTCCGTATTTGATTTCGTCAGTGAAAGCTGTTAAATTAATTAGAAAGGGGTGCAAAGGATATCTGTGCTCTGTGCTGACTGTGTTTACTGATGATAGTGTTAAAACTGATGTGAATTGCATTCCTATAGTCAGGGAATTCCCAGATGTATTTCCAGATGATCTGCCAGGGGATTTGATTGACAGAGAGATTGAATTTACCGTTGATGTGATTCCGGGTACATAGCCGATATCGAAAGCTCCTTACAGAATGGCTCCAACTGAACTGAAAGAATTGAAAGTGCAACTGCAGAAACTGCTGGATAAGAAGTTTATCAGGCCTAGCACTTCACCGTGGGGCGCTCTTGTTTTGTTTGTAAAGAAGAAAGATGGCTCATTGAGATTGTGTATAGATTACCGTGAACTGAACAAGGTAACTGTGAAAAATAAATACCCATTACCGCGCATTGATTACTTATTTGATCAGTTACAGGGTGCTCAAGTGTTTTCTAAGATCGATCTCAGATCGGGATATCATCAACAGAAGGTTAAATCGGAAGACATTGATAAAACTGCTTTTAGAACAAGGTATGGCCATTATGAATTTTTAGTTATGCCATTCGGAGTCACGAATGCCCCAGCTACATTTATGGACCTTATGAACAGAATTTTTAAACCATACCTTGACAATTTTATTGTTGTATTTATTGATGACATATTGATTTACTCCAAGAGCATAGAAGAACATGAACATCACCTGAGACTTGCCCTACAAACCTTAAGAGAACAGAAACTGTATGCTAAACTGTCTAAATGTGAATTTTGGCTTGACCATGTTATGTTTTTGGGGCATGTTGTTAGCAAAGATGGGATTTCTGTTGATCCGCAGAAAATTGAAGCTGTAGTGAACTGGCCTAGACCAACAAATGTGACTGAAGTCCGAAGCTTTTTGGGATTGGCCAGATATTACAGAAGATTTGTCAAAGATTTCTCCAAGATTGCTTTACCGTTGACTCAACTGACACAAAATGGGACATCATTTGACTGGACTGACCAAAGAGAATCTGCTTTCCAGGAGTTGAAAACTCGATTAGTGACTGCATCGGTTCTTACCTTACCTTCAGGTACGGATGGTTATACTGTATTTAGTGATGCTTCTCATAAGAGTTTGGGGTGTGTTTAATGCAGAATGGGAGAGTAATTGCCTATGCTTCCCGTCAACTGAGACAGCATGAAAAGAACTACCCGACCCATGATCTGGAACTTGCTGCAGTAGTATTTATACTGAAAATCTGGCGTCACTATCTGTACGGGGTGACATGTGAAGTATACACCGACCACAAGAGTTTAAAATATTTCTTCACACAGAAAGAACTAAACATGAGACAGCGGAGATGGCTAGAACTGATTAAAGATTATGACCTACAGATATTGTACCATCCGGGAAAAGCCAATACCGTTGCCGATGCATTGAGCCAAAAATCGATTGGAAACTTAGCCTGTTTGCTTACCGAACAGAAAGAGTTGCTTTGTGACCTTGAAAAATCAGAAATCGAAATTGTCTTACGAGAACAAGGTGGAACCTTAGCTGCTATTTCTGCCCAACTGGCACTAATTGAAGAGATTAAAGAGAAACAGCAACTGGATGACTTCTTGAAGAAGATCATCGAAGAAAGAGAATCTAAACCGAGACCGGGATTCAAATTTGAGAACAATGTGCTGAAATTTCAAGACAGACTGTGTGCACCAAATGATACTGAACTGAAAAGAAGAGTTCTGCAAGAGGGCCACAATTCAAAATTTTTTATCCATCCGGGGAATACGAAAATGTACCAAGGCCTGAAATTGAATTTCTGGTGGCCTGGAATGAAGAAAGAAATTGCTGATTTTGTATCGAAATGTCTTCATTGCCAACAAGTTAAAGCCGAACATCAACGACCTGCCGGATTATTGCAACCCCTACCCATACCAGAGTGGAAATGGGAGCATATCACGATGGATTTTATCGTTGGATTACCTCGCTCCAGAAAAGGTATGGATTCAATTTGGGTTATTGTTGATAGACTAACCAAATCTGCTCACTTCTTACCTGTCAAGACAATCTATAATGCGGACAAATTGGCTGTTATCTATATTGATGAAATTGTGAGATTGCATGGAGTGCCTGTGTCTATTGTTTCTGACAGGGATTCGAAGTTTACATCGAGGTTTTGGCAAAGTCTACAGACTGCATTGGGTACTGATTTGAGGCTGAGTAGTGCCTATCATCCTCAGACAGATGGCCAATCAGAAAGGACCATCCAAACTATGGAGGATTTACTGAGAATGTGTGTCCTTGATTTTCAGGGAGATTGGGAGAGTCATCTGCCATTAGTTGAATTCGCCTACAACAACAGCTACCATTCGAGTATTGGTATGATGCCTTTTGAGGCATTATATGGCAGAAAATGTAGATCTCCGATTTGCTGGGCAGAAGTTGGAGATGGGCCTTTACTTGGGCCCGAGATTGTTTATGAAACAACTGAGAAAGTGAAACTGATACAACAGAGATTGAAAACTGCACAGAGCCGTCAGAAAAGTTATGCGGATGTCAGAAGACGGGATAGAGAGTATGAAGTGGGTGATCACGTTTTTGTGAAGGTGACACCAATGAAGGGCCAGACTCGTTTTGGAGTCAAAGGCAAGTTAGCGCCAAGATACGTCGGACCATATGAGATCATTGAGAAAATTTATCCGGTGGCGTATCAAGTCGCGCTCCCTCCTGAAATGGAGCATATGCATAATGTTTTCCACATTTCGATGTTAAGAGATTATCTCCGGGATCCCTTCCATGTGATTGAGCCTACTCGAGTAGTGTTGAGTGATGACTACACTTACGAGGAACGGCCTATACAGATTGTAAATAGACTAATCAAGAAGTTGAGAAACAAAGAGATCCCGTTGGTGAAAGTTGACTGGCAGAACCATGGTGGTGTGTATGCCACTTGGGAAAGGGAAGATGACATAGCTAAAAGGTATCCAGAACTGTTTCCACTGAACCCTGTTTCCTTCCAGACTGAAGGTAACTCGAGTTTAGAGGACTAAACTCTTTATAAGGAGGGGAGACTGTAACAACCCCCATACTGTTTACCGATAACCATCGATTACCGTTAAACTGAATTGATTATGACTGATAATTGGACTGATTAAAGTACTAAACTGACTGACTGGAATCTGGAATTAAGTGACTGAGTCTATCTGTTGAATTGTGCATCTATCTGTTTGATTGATTATTTGATCTGTTCGTGTTTTACGTTTGAAATGCTAATTGAAGGCCTTGTCGGTGGCCGAACCGGGAATTGATTGATGTTTTAGGATCCTCATAATTAATGTGATTTTTTGGTATAATTATCTAAAAACTGATTAGGTATGATTAAATTAGATTAATGGTGCTAAATTACATGAACTGGACTTATTACCAAATTGCCACCCTTAGTGGCCCACTCAATATAACACATCGGAGCCCTTGCATGCTTGAATTAAAACATTTCATTAGTTCTCCTTGTTCAACCGGCCTTAGAGAGAGAGGAAGGGAGAGAGTTGAATTGTTCTAGTGAATTGGCTTGAATTGCTTGGAATTGAACTGCAAATTGTCAAATTGGACACCTAAACCTTGAACACAAGACTAAGGTAGGACATTCATCTTCTTGTTGTTGTCATAGACTTGATTCTTGCATGATCCATGCTTCATTTGTAGAGTTAATCCATGTTTTAGTTCATACATGTAGGATTAGAACATAATTCATGCATGCATGTTTGAATTGATGAGTTTTGAGTTGAATCCATGGTGAAATGGAACATGCATGTTCATAATTTTGTAATGGTCCATGTTTTCAACTTGTTTTTGGATCAATTGGCTCCTTAGAGCATCAAATTGGAACTTCCAAATGATTTGAATTCATGCATGTTTGCGTGTTCATATTGTTCATGAAATTGGTTTGAAATTGAGGTTGAATTAAACACCCTTGGGCTTTGATTTCTCAAATTGAGTTTTGAACTATGATATTCTATATGTATACAACTGTTTTCTGGAAATTCAGCCCAAGAGGATCGGTTTTGATGCTTTTGAACTTGGTTTTTGGCTTGGAGGTGCAATATGGAATTCCCAGATTTTGCACTTCCGCTCGAGCGGGGTAATTGGCGCTCGAGCGTAGAATCCGAGCATCCAGTATCTCTGCATTGTTTTTCAGTCCGCTCGAGCGGAGGATTGGGCGCTCGAGCGGAGTCATGTGTCTCAAGCTTGAACGGGCGTCGAGCGGAGATTTCACCTATCCAGTACTTTTACATTACGCTCGAGCAGGAAAGTTTACGCTCGAGCGTGTACCTTTGTTGCATGACCGCTCGAGCGGGGAAACCTGCGCTCGAGCAGGACTCTGTTTTCTGTTAAAGTCTGAAACTGTTTTCTGATCATATCTTTGCATCATCATCCCATTCTAGGCATTCTTAGACCTAGTTTAAGACATCTTGTTGAGGATAGATGTAGAACACACCGAGGCATTAGGGGTTAAATTATGTTATTTCCCAACTGTGTAGCTTAGTGTGTGTGTTCAATCTGTTAACTGTGTAGGGTTGGCGACTGGGGAGACGCGCTCTAGCATACTGTAGCCCAAACTCTGTGAGTAACAACTGTGTAAAGATATGTTCAAAAATGATTATCTTCTGAACAATTGAACTGTACTGCTTTCTGAACTGTTACTGTTAATTGAATGAATGAATGTCCTCTATTCTGAACTGTATTGTGGCATCCTTAGCAACTACTGTTACTGACTGTTACTGTTACAGAGATCTCTGTCGGTTCCCTCGTGGAACCACTACTGTTCACTGATTGATGGCCATCATTACTGTTCGGTCTTTAAGACCTATTGTTTACTGCTATGCTAATGGATGTACCACATATGATTGAATAACTGTTCTGACCGAAAGACTGAAGTATTGTTTAATGAACTGATTTCATTACTGTAAGGACATTTCATTCTTAACCTCCTTACACATTATGTTATTCACAGGGCTTTAGCTCACTGTTTATATATATATGTAGGTGCTCAGCCACCAGATCGGAGCTAGGAGCGCGGGTTAGACTCTAGTTTTGTCAAGCCAGCCTTTGTGCCTCGCTTCGAGGTTTCGAGTTGCCATGCTATGGCTTTGGGGTGTCTTGTTTTCCCCCGTCTGTCTCCGTACTGTTTGGTTTACTGTACTGTTTGTATATGTGAATGCATGAAAAATCTTTTTGGCATACAGACTGTCACAGCTCAATGGACATTATTTATTTACTGTTTTGGCTTCCGCCAGGCCCTGTACTCTGTTTTACTGTACTATTGTTAAGCAGGCCTTCGGTAATCTCGGATTACTGGCCGGTTACAGTGCTAAACCCATAGGGCCGGGTTTGGGTCGTGACAGTATGGTACCACCTGCGAAGTGTACACCGACCATAAGAGTCTCAAGTACCTTTTTACTCAGAAAGAATTGAATATGCGGCAGCGACGGTGGTTGGAACTTATTAAAGATTATGATTTGTAGATTCTTTACCATCCTGGTAAAGCCAACACAATTGCAGATGCGCTCAGTCGAAAAAGTATAGGGACTTTGGCAAGCTTGGTTACAGGGCAAAAGGATTTAGCAATTGAATTGGATAAGATGGAAGTAGACCTTGTGCTACAAGGACAAGAAGCTACAATAGCAGTAGTGATGGCCCAACCGACCCTACTGGAAGAGATTAAACTACGTCAAATGGAAAACGAAACTTTAAAGAAGATATGTGATGAATTAGGAACCAAGCCGAAATCGGGATTCAGTTTGATGAATTTAGTACTCAAATTTCAAAACTGAATATGTGTCCCCAATGTGACAGAGGTTAAACGGAAGTTGATGGAAGAAGCACATGCCTCAAGATTTGCAATGCATCCGGGGAGTACGAAAATGTACCAGGACTTGAGACAAATTATTGGTGGCCAGGTATGAAAAAGGAAATCGCGAAATTCATCTCTAAATGTCTGCAATGTCAACAAGTAAAAGCAGAGCATCAGAAACCGACAGGTTTATTACAACCCCTCCCAATCCCGGAATGGAAGTGAGAACATTTGACCATGGATTTTGTTGTGGGGTTACCACGGACTCCTCGAGGCATGAATTCTATATGGGTCATTGTAGACCGATTAACTAAGTCCGCTCACTTCCTACCAGTGAAGACTCAGTATAACGCAGATAAACTAGCGATAATGTATGTGAATGAAATTGTGAGACTTTATGGTGTTTCATTCTCAATTGTGTCAGATAAGGATCCAAAGTTTGTTTCCAGATTCTGGCGAAGTTTACAAGAAGCTATAGGTACAGAATTAAAGTTCAGCACAGCTTTCCATCCATAGACTGACGGTCAATCCGAAAGAACAATACAGACGTTAGAAGATATGCTCCGAATGTGTGTGCTAGATTTTCAAGAAAGTTGGGAAACCCATCTACCGTTGGTAGAGTTTGCTTATAATAATAGTTACCATTCGAGTATTGAAATGGCACCCTATGAAGCTCTGTATGGAAGACCATGTCGTTCTCCCGTATGTTGGGCTGAAGTTGGAGATAAATCCTTACTCGGACCTGAAATTGTTCAGTTGACCACTGAAAAGGTTAAAATTATTCGGGAGAGATTGAAAACTGCTCAAAGTAGACAGAAAAGTTATGCAGACAACCGACGGAGGAACTTAGTTTGTATCGATTACAGAGTTAAAAACGGCCTAAAGCCGACAAAAAAGTTATGCAGATAACCGACGGAGAGATTTGGAATTCGAAGTGGGCAGTCACGTCTTTATAAAAGTTACTCCGATGAAAGGCCATCCAAGATTCGGGAAAAGGGGTAAGCTAACGCCCCGCTACATTGGTCCCTTTCAAGTTTTGGAAAGGGTGGGTCTGGTTGCTTACCGGATTGCCCTTCCGCCACACATGAGCCAAATCCATAACGTATTCCATGTCTCTATGCTTCGAGAATACCTTCTGGATCCGTCACATGTCATTGATTACCATCAAATCGAGCTGGATGACAAGTTAACTTATGAAGAGAAACCAATTCAAATTCTGGACTGACAAGTGAAACAGTTACGGAATCGAGAAATTCCAATGGTAAAAGTTGAAGGGCAAGAACATTACGGAACTGACGCAACTTGGGAAAGAGAAGAGGAAATGCAACATCAGTATCCGCACTTATTTCTACCCTAAGGTAAAACAAGTTTGAGGGACCAAACTTATTTAAGGGGGGGGGGAGAGTGTAATAACCCGACCCTCGTACAAGTTTTCTACTATATTTTCAGTTTTTGTTTTATGCTTTTGAATGTGTATCGTAAAATTCTATGAAAAATTATGGCCAAGTAGGGGAACTCCATGTTTAAGGCATGTTTAAGGGAGTCTATCTGTTTAACAAGACAAGTATCTGTCACATTAGAATGTTTGAATCAAGAATTGGAAGCCTTAGTAGCTTAATTATCCGAAATTGATTTCATATATGTAATCAACATAATTTTTTTAAGTAATATTAAGCGCTTCTGTGGAATTTCAATTTGGGGATGCTTATACAATTAATTTTCGTCATTGTTCAAGCTTTATATATATACATATTTATAAGAGTCTTCTTGACCTTAAGACTTAGGAATCTTCTCATAGATATATCTCCTGAGAGAAGATGAGGAGAGAGAGGAACTGAAGGGTAGAGGGAGGAGATCATCAAAAGGTTGGGAATTTGAGGAAGTTTAAGCGCAAGGTATGTAGAAGGCTATCTCAATTAACTCCTATAACTCTTCTTCTTCTTAAGATGTGTGAAATACCCTCATGATCATGTCACTTAGGGGTTGGAATTATGATTCTATATGTGTGTAAGAAGTTAATGGACAAGATAACCTTACTCGGTTGTTTGATTCAATTGGAATTAACCATGGAGAAGTTATATTTTATCTTCTTATTTTGAACTCAAGTATGTGGGCATGGCTTTATATCAAAGCATGCTTATGGATATGTAAAGGTAGAACTCTCATGGACTTGTGTATGTTGAACTAAAGTATATTAGTTTGATGTATGTAATTGTCGTTGTCTTAACATGATTTTAGACCATGTATTATCAAGTAAGAATGCTAATTTGAGCCTTGTAAGTATGTGCCAAAAGGTGGGATTTTGCAAGAATTTTCGGACTGTTTTGGGCAGAATCGCCGCACGTGCGGGGGTCATGGCCGCACGTACGGGAGTCATGGCCGCACGTACGGGAAATGGTGAAAAACAAGGGCTTGGCTACTGTCTAAAAGGCACGTGCGGGGCATTTTGCCGCACGTGCGGGAGAGCTTGCTGCACATGCGGGGCTCACAGCCGCACGTGCGGCCCATGCTGAGAAACGTGAATTACTCCGTTTTGCGTGTAGAAGCCTCTAATATTGTCGGAATATGTATTTGATGCCTTTTTGATATTTCTATATTCCTTCGAAGTGAAGTGAAACAGAAAGTAAATTGATAAGAAATAAATGAACTAATGTATAAGTTTTAAATGTGTGCAGGACACACTCCGGGAGGAAGTAACACGGCATCTCAACATTGTGAGTAGTAGTACGCTTTACTACAGTCAATGATTGTCATTAGCAATCTGTTAATGCATGATTATTATGTACCTCTGTGAAAGAATCAAAGCATGTAAAGCATAATGAAAAAGATGAAATACGTTCATTATGTAAGACTCTAAAATCAAGTTGTTCTGTTATTATGATATGAAACAAAGTGCTACACGGAACTAAGTGCTACGATGTGAGTTACCTTTAGAGTCCGTGTGAGACACCTCTTGAGTTCATACAAGCATACTCAAGGGCTTAATGCCAAATGTTTCAAGGGCTTAATGCCAAATGTTTCAAGGGCTTAATGCCAACTTATTCAAGGGCTTCGTGCCACCATGTTTAAGGGCCTTGTGCCACTACGTTTAAGGGCTTATAGCCATCATGTTTCCAGATATTATGTTTCAAGCTATTACGTTTCAAAAGTGGGCCTAAGGCCGTTATAAAATCAATACAGAATCAGACTAACTATGTGAACTCTGTCATTTTATACGCTTTGGTATTATGTTCAAGTTAAGCATTGTTTCATTTATGTATTACTATTCACTGAGCCTGGCTCACTCTGTGTTGTGTCTATTTCTGTAGGTAACCAACCAAGTGGTCAGTCCTAGCCATGACACCCGTTTTCTTTTGTCAACCTTCGTGGGTCCAGGCACTGCATGAGACCATCTATTTTGTAAAATCTGTTAAGATGTTGGCTTACTTTTGATTGTCCACGCAAGGTGGAATGTATAAAACTTCAATGCTTTTTGTATGTGCCCAATTATAGGGCTGAGACTATATATGTAGTTGTATATAACCGATGCTCCGGGGTATAGTTTGGAACTTTACCTATCTACTATGATGCATGTGATGTATGAGATCCTGGCATGTAGAAGTAGTTCAATGGACTCTACATGTATCATTATTTTCATATTATGTGCTTTCGATAAGGCCCCATATGTTATATACAACAGGTTAAATGTTCGTTTTCGAACGGGTCATGCCCAAACTTTTAGGGGCGGGTTTGAGGATGTGACAAGTTGGTTTTTTAAAAATGGGTTTTTTCGTCCCCCCGAGCCATTAATGAAATTATATTTTCACTAATTTCAGTCACAAATGACTTAAAAACATTTTGTAAAACCCCACAAAATTCGATCATTAAAGACTTGACAAAAAGGGTTAATAACTCATGTCTCTATTGGCAAATTTTTATATCAAGTTGATGAGTTACTCCAACTAAGTGGTGTATTTTTTCTTTTACCAAGTAATATGGTAATGAAGAAACAACTTGGAAATTTTTTTCATCAAGAAAATGGGTCTTTTCTTGAAGATCCAAAATTTTTCTTTCACACCAATATATTTCATATTGACAAGTTTGAATGGCGAAATCTAAATCATTTGTTATTTCCTACACTTGGCAGTCCCACTGGGCGTGCAAAAAATTGTTGGCTTATTTTTCCTACGAAGGAAAATATCATAAATGCGAGCATGCTAGCAAGGACTGAAAAATCCTTACAGATTAAATTCAAGCCAATTATCAAGCGATTGCGTTGACGGTTCTTTTGCCTCAACAAAGAAGACTTCAAAATTGTCAAGTGTAGAGAAAAAAAATTAAAAGAAGAATGATGGAGACAGAGAAAGACGATTGAGTGAACAATCAAAGTAATAATTACTTACCTCTACTCTTATGCTTCGAAAGAAAGTGCATAAAATGCTTTCAAAAGGAAATGCTGAAATGCTTCGAAATATAAATATATATTAAACTACTCCTAAGATAACGAAAATGACAAGAAATATTGAATTCAAGCGTCTTTAATTTGAGTTCTGGATCTCTTTCAATGTAGCCATGAATGGCTATTTATAGACAAATATTTGTAGAAAAAAACTTCCAGCAATAACTACCTAAAACTATCCACTCTGCCATCTTCATTCCCACAATTCCACGTATCCTTCCATGTCTTCATAACTTCTTTCAACCTCCACTTCATGCTCCATGTTCTCCACTTTGTTCTCCATCATCTTTCCACATTTTATAATTTCTCATAACCTCCAAATGAGTAGGAGGGTGCCACATATCCTGCAATTATATAAATAATAAATAATAATAAAATGCAGATTTATGGTGCCAACATTTTTCAAAAAAAATAAATAAATAATTCAAAACTAATTTAGTGAAAAAAAAAAGAAAATAGTCATTGTCTTCATATCATCTTATTTTTTGTCAAGAGTAAATAATTTTTAAAACCATGACGTAATAACCTTGAGGTTATGGGTTGAAATCACGGGATAATCACTTTGTGCACTTTTGTGTCAAAGGTTAAGTGTATACTCACTTTTTTCTCTCTCAAACACACATTAATGTGTACTAATTGGACGTTATTAGCAAATAATTTTTAAGAATAAAAAAAATATAATTTTTAATATTATTTTTGCCAAAATAATTTTAATTTTTCAAAAAAATTAAATTTTTTCGATTTTCAAACTCCACCTAATATATATATATATATATATATATGGGCTTGAAAATAGCTAAAGCTCTTTCTATTCCTCTTTCTATATTATGGCTTGAATAATTTAATTACATGTTAATGAGCACAAAATATTATTGATTTAAGAAAACATTAAGGACAAATTATACCAATAGTCTCTACATTTTGTCTTTTGTGTCATTTTGATCCCTACATTTTTAATTAACTCAATTTTGACCATTAATTTTGATTTTGTGTCAATTTAATCCAATTAATAATGCCATTGATATTTTCGATAAAAAATAATCACTAAATTGTTTCGAGTTAACTCACCGCATTAAACAAATTTATAATGGGTTTTATTAACAAGGAAATCATCTTAACCACCTCCGCTATTATAGAAAATAGGGGAAACTATAATATATCCTGATAAGACTAAAATATTATTTTCTGTAAATTTCCTCTATTTCAACATTATATACTTGGGGGATGCACTAATAAATCCCAAATTTATATCTTATAAACCATTTGGTCCTATGAATTTTCTTATGAACCATTAGGTCCTATCCCAATGTTAATGACCATTGAACATCATTGACATCAACAACAACTTCAACCTCATCAAACATCAGATCTCATACACTCCAATTCACAGATCTCATAGTTGATGTTGCTCCATTACCCACCATTGAACAACATCATCAACATCCAAATCAATCTCTCTCAATTTTGAAACCCTAGTTTTCTTTCTCTAGACTCTCTAATGGCACCCAAAGCAGCAGCAGAGAAGAAGCCCGCAGAGAAGAAGCTAGCGGAGGAGAAGAAGTCCACGGTGGCGGAGAGGGCTTCGGCGGAGAAGAAGCCGAAGGCCAGGAAGAAGCTGCCATGATTGACATCGGATTGTGGGTGTTTGTGGGTGTTCGAACATTAGATTCATGGTCGATGAAATCAGAAGAACATCAGATTCATGGTCGAACATCAGATTCATGATTGAACATCAGATTCATGGTCGAACATCAGATTCATGGTCGAACATCAAACGGATTTTGAGTTTTTGATGATCTCTATCAGATTCATCAGATTCAAACATCAAACATCAAACATCAGATTCAAACATCAGATTCATTAATCTATATATACATATATATGTTGATTTCACATTGAGAACATCGGATCAGAGAGAAAAATGGTGAAGAACAATTATTTGCCAATGAGGACGACAGGTTCAACAACTTCAACGGAGTTGATAAGTTCTGATCTGCAAGATCTGGGGAACGAAGCAAAGAAGTTCGCAAGTCATGCCATCATGCTCACTTCTGGCCTCGGTTTGGGCTCTGTTCTTCTTCAATGGATAGCTTCAATCGCTGCTATGTAAACATCTTCTCTCTGTCTCTCTCAGGAAAGTTACAAAATGATACAAGTTAGATATTTACACTGATGTTGGTAATGTTGGGGCCTAATCGTACAACACATTTTATGGGTAAAAAGAGAGAAGGTCATCGCCATGTAAAGGGTGGATTCAGTGCTGTTGGAAAGGATTCATCGCAGTTGGGGATGGTGGAATGATGTTGTTTTGATGATGATGTTGTGATGTAAAAAAAGGACAAAATGGTGCATAAGAAAACTTTTAGGACTAAATGGTTCAACTTTTCCGAAAATAGGATTTATGGGTAAATTTTCCTATATACTTTTCATTTTCTATTTTAATATTTTTTAATCACAAAATAAACACATTTATTTTTATATAAAATTTTGTGATTTTTTTTAAAATTTTTATTTACCCTTTATTTTTATGACAAATATAAAAAATATATGTCCTTTATTTTTTTAGATTCAATTTCCTTTATTTTTTTAAAAAATTTTAGATTCATTTTGCTTTTTTTATATATATTTTTAGATTCACTTTCCTTTTCTTATTATTTTTTTTTTAATTTTTAGATTCATTTTGCTTACACAAAATAATTTAATTATGATTAAAAATAGAGGGTATTTAAATTTTTTTTTAAAAACCCACAAAATTTCATTTAGAATAAATTCATTTGGTTTTATGATAAAAAAAATTAAAAAAAACTCCATTACGAAAAATATAGTATAATGTTGAAATAGAGATGATTGAAAAAAAAGAAGAATGTCGTTATTATAGAAAAACATGTTGCTATTGTGAAACTAATATAGCGCTATGTTTATGTTTTTAAGAAATTAAAGTATTAAATATATATTTTTTGTTATTTAATTATGTGAATCTGTGGTCCTAAACCGATCCAATCCGTGTTTGAATGGATTGGTTCGGATTGGTTCCATGATTTAAACGGATTGGATTGATTCCAATTTTTCAGGAACCGTAGATAACGGATTGGTTCTAGTTTTACCCCAATCCGGTCCAATCTGGACCACGTCACCTCCGCCTCTGCCTCGCGTCTCCGACCGCCGTCGCCTCCGCCCCCGCCTCCGCCTCCAGCCCGATTTTGTTGGCCCCCTCCCCTCTAGTTCTTCTTTTTCTTCTTCTTCTTCTTCTTCTCCTTCT
The DNA here is from genome assembly GCF_004153795.1 of Camellia sinensis. NCBI lineage: Eukaryota > Viridiplantae > Streptophyta > Magnoliopsida > Ericales > Theaceae > Camellia > Camellia sinensis. The sequence goes on along the minus strand of NW_021024633.1, from coordinate 618,445 downwards.
TCTTCCTCTGATTTTCTTTTTCTGAAAAAAAAAAATTCAAAAATGACGTCGTTTTTGAATTCGGGGGATTCGAGGGGCTCAAATTCGAGCTACCAATCACTACTCAAAGTTATATATAAACTCAATTTCAATAACCAATTTTATATGGACTCTATTTGAGAATTACTTATTTTACATATATATAATTATAATTTAATTATTATGGTATTTAAAAAAATATCTTAATTTATAAATAAGATAGAAGATACTTAATTATGTGTATCGTATGGATCAAATTAATTTTCTTTTATATTTTATATTTTTTTGTCTATCTTATTGTTGTCTTAATTTTAATTTATATTAATTTTTTTATTTAACATAAATTTATTTATTGCAAAACATTTATATTTAATTGAAATTTTATATACCTATACAATATGTTTGAATAATTCAAAAAGAATATTAAAGAAAAAAAGGCTGAATTACACTAACAGTCCCTATAGTCTGAGGCTCGTGTTATTTTGATTCCTGACTTTTCAATTGCGACACATTTGATCATGAATTTTGAATCTTGTTCCAAATAAGGATAATTGAAGATATCATTGGATTTTTCAAGGGCAAAATCATTAATTTGATAAAATATAAACTAATTTGACAAAAATAAATGTCAAAAAAATATTTTTAAATTTTTAAAAATTATTTATACCCACCAAAGATAAAATTATATAAAATTGATCAATCTTTTAGACATTTATTTATTTATTTTACCAAATTAATTTTTATTATATGTTTAGATGATGATCATATAATATGTAGTTATTAAGTTTTTAATGTGTAATCGATATATTTAATATATAAAATGTTTTTAATTTTGTATTTTTTGATTTACTAGATTGGTTTAATAATAATATTAAAGTTGTCACCATATTTGATTTTTGAAAAAATATAAAGTAATTTAATGAAAATAAAAACAATCACTTATTACATGATTATCATCCAAACACATAATAAAAATTAATGGATTAATTACCAAAAAGTCATGTCTACATATTTGGTGGTAGCTTAGGTCCTGTGAAAAAGTTTTTGAACCAATAAGTCCCATTTATAGGTAAAAAGATGTTTTGTCATTTAATCAAAAAACTGATAATGTTCTCAATTTCAAAACTAAGAATGTTCTCAATTTTCAAAACAGAGAATGATTTCAGTATATAATTATCAAAACTAAGAAATTTCACAATTTTTTTTCCTAGTATGAACTGAGAATATTATCAGTTTTGAAAAATCTCTCAATTTTTTTGGTGCGGTGACTTTGGAGAAATCGAAGCTCGATATGACGCAAAAGCAAACCACATCAAGTCCTGAGGTATGTGTTCTCTTCTTGCTTGATCACATAAAATCTACCATTATTTTATAGTTGCTTCATACTACATAGCAGTTTCTCTTCTATTTTTCTTTATGCAAATCGTTTCAAACAAAAAAAAAAAGAAAAAAGAAAAAAGAATAAGAAAAAAGAAATCAAAAGCTTTTCAACACTAGAACACTGCACAAGAAGCCAAAATTCAGCTCCTTATGCGTATACATGAGTTGGAAAATTCATAAAAACAAATAGATAGGAACCAAACGATTGAGGGTGGATTCGAGTCTGACGATAGTGAAATTTGGGAAAAACTCAGAGGACCCATGAATGGAAGAATCGTGTTGAAGAACTCTAGCACCGTCATCACTACTACTTCCCCTGTAACCAGAACTTGAAATCGACCCAGTCATGGTGTTCGGACGACTCCGATTCCTAGCTCTTTTACACCCCAAAACAAGTTTCTGGGAAACAAGTTTCCGGGAAACAAATTCACCAGAGAAAAGCAATCTTGAGGAGGAAAATTCAGGGTTTGAAAACGATTTTCAGAGATTTGAGACCGGGGAGAAGAAAGAATGCGTGTCTTGTAAGGGTAAATTGGTCTATTAAAAATTAATGGGACTTGAAGGAGTAAATAATTTTATTTAGGACTTAATGGATTATAAGTTCATAAAATGGGACTTGTATGTAAATTCTCCATAAATTTAACAGTATGAACATTCCATGATGTGAACATTCACATTAAATAAATTTGACAGCGTGAATGTTTAAATTGACAGTGTAAATATTTACATCACGGAATATTCACACTATCAATGTGAACATTAATGCGCGCTTCATCCTATTATTATTAACAATATTTTGGTAAGTATGTTACCCATAGGACTTATTAGAACCTAAGAAAATAATTTAAACTAAGTGAAATATAAGTAGGTAAAAAGGAATTTATGAATATATGCTCCCTTTATAGAAACAATTACACGTTAGTAAAGTTTTTACAAAATATTTATAGATTAGTGAAAAAAATTATAAATTTAATTATTAATACTTATAAATTTTAATTGATTTGATATTTTTTTTTTAAATACAATAATTCTCCCTATTTTATACCAATCGTAATGGGGATGACATTTTGTTTGAACCAAGAAAATTCTATGTTATTCTCTTTTCTATGTCTATTTATTTTTTATTGATTCTGTCGAACCATTATTATGTAAAGAAACACATCGTAATCCGAGAAGTTATATAGGGATAGATTAATCTTATTCTAATTAAAAAATTAAATTAACTTTTAAAAATGCAGTGATGTGATAAGGAAAACATTAATATAAAAGTTCATTTTGTAGATTCACGTTATAGAGACTCAATGGCATGTTATTGAGATGATTGGTAAATGGTTTGAGAAGACATGAGAGAGAGAGAGAGAAATTTGCCTTAAATATTTTAATACACTGTCACATCATTAGGTTTGAAAAGTTGTCGATCTAATTTTTTGACTTGAATAGCGCTATTTATGTGACAATTTATTAGAATATCTAAGACAACTTTCTTCTCTAATTATCAACCAATTATTTCTCATAAACTTCAATGAATTTATAAAATGGACTTGTATATCATTTTTTATAAGGATAATTTGACTAATTTGAGTATAAAAAAAATGCAAGATATAATTTTACCAAAGTAAATTATGTGTTTTACATGACAAAATAGATATATAAAAAGAAAGGTCTGAACATCTCAGGTGATCTTCCAGGGGATTGTTAGCGAGTTCTTTTCCCTCATTTGTCTTTGGTGGGTAATTCTAGATGAGTTTCCCTTCAAGTTAAAAGATATAGAGGACACTAGAATCAAGGTGATCTTCCAGGTGATTGTTAAACAGTTGCATAACTTGTTTATAACTCACATTCCATACATACCTGGAACCTGAAGCGATTTCTTCGAGTTTGAAGAGATCGTATGCTTTATTGAAATACTCTGGGAACATTTCCGATAACTCTCTCTCTACATCTTTCTCCGTTTTCTTATTCGTCTTCGTATGTTCCTATGTCCCACATGTCATAAATATGAATTACTAACCCAGACAAAACCAACTTCTTTTTTTTTTTTTCTCAATTATCAAAATTTCATTTTGATTATTTCACTATCAATTGTGAATTTTAAGTTAATTTGCAATACGCTTCGGTCTATTTACCATCAATGATGCTTATGAAAATTTAAAATTCAAAGACCAAAGTAAGATATTGGTGAAAATATAAGAACCAAATTGAGTTTTTAATAAAAATATGAAAATTATTTGCAGAACGACTATATGATAAGTTCTATCAATTTTATTGATTTTAAATGGACAAATTATTAATATTGTAATTTGGCCTACTTTATAAATAATTAATTATCACAATTGAAAGTGGAGGCAAAATGAGATTTTGGTGAAACTATTAGAATATTTAATTTAATCAATGTTGTACAGAGTTTAATAGAGCCTATTACTCACACATTGTTGATACATGAAAATGTAAATAAATACGTTTAAAAAAAAAGGTGAAATTATTGTTTCATATGAGTTTATTACACAAAGACGTCTTTAATTATTACCAAATATCACTTTACTCATTTAATCTATGAAATTATACATCTTGTTCTCTTTAACTATAAAAATATATTAGTTTTGCCATCTTCAAACCACTTCTAAAAAAGGTGAATTTGTACAATATTTATAATTGAGAGTATCAATATGTATGGATTGATAAATGAATGAATAAAATAATATTCGTTAATAGTTGAAGGGATATTGCGTAATTAACTATTTCAACAAACTAACCCTTGAACGTAAACTTACACTGATGTGGACAATAGCATTCCTCACAAACTTGAAGACATCCCAGTCAGTTAGACCATATGGCATTCCTTTTTCTTCTGCATGTCTTAAAATCTCTGCGTAGTACTCTTTAACTTCAGAGCCTTTTTTTTTTGATTCATTAACTTCAACGCCTTTTTTTTTTGATTCATAAACTTCAACGCCTTTAGTCCAATCATAAGGATGCCGACGATTTCCGTTTTCAATCCAATTATAGTAAACCTTTCTAGCATTATACTCCTTTTCATGACCTGGGTACCTTTCTAGAGTATCCATCGTAACCGGTTGAAAGAACCTTTCCATTGGAGTCATTAAAATGGGATGAAAGTACAATTTTGACAGACTCGGCCTGTATATACATTAAACCCATGTAAGTAAACACAATTATAAAGTTTGGCAATTGCCAAACTTGCCACTTTATCTAAATAAACAGAATTTGGCTCCAAAATTTTTAGATTGCAAAATCTTGTAATTTTTTTTTTTTTTTTGTAATGGTTTTTTTTTTTTGGTAGGATGAATTATATTTATTTTTTTTTAATTTTTCAATTTCTTTTTCATTTTTTATATTTGCCTAGTCCGGTATAATGAAAATATATAATTTTTTTTTTACAAATAGTTAAAAAAGGTCACAAAAAACAAAAAATAAAAAAAAAAAAATCACTAAAAAATTTATATCCAAACAATACCTACATATTTGGAGAGAAAGTTGGTTGAGATTTGCCAAAATAATATGTGTACTATTGGAGCAGCATTACTATAATTTGACAAATTACTACTATTCATTGCTAAACTATAACAATAGCAATGGTATTACAACAAATACCATTAAAGATACTCTAAGATAATGTATCCCGACACTTGTTAACAAAAACACATTGACATATACCATTTGTGTACATATTATTCATTAAAAAAATATTAATAATAATAAACAATTTAATTAAATTAAGAAAAAAAATCATAAATTTAGAATTAAAATCCAACAAATTAAAATAATAAACAATAAAATCGTAAAGAGGAATTATCTTTATAATTTGCCCAAAACATAAATTACAAGAAAAATTATCACATGCGTCTGTTTGATATTTTATGGGATTGTCCTTTACAATTCTATTGATTATATACTTATTATTTATTATTATTTTTTCTATTTATTATATATTATATACTTATTATTTATTAATTTTTCCGTTTCAAAATAATAGTCCATTTTGAGGAATTTAATTTTTTTTGATAGTACAATTATTGTATTTGAAAAAAATTAATTTTTTAAAATTACCTTTTTGATAGCATATTTTTGAGAATATCAATGTCATAGTTGTACTTTTTATATTGTTTATTAATTTAAAAGAAGAACAAAATATGAAATTTATATTATTTTTGTACTTGATTTTTGAAGAGGGACTAATATTTTGAAACGGGGAGTATTATTTTTTCTATTTATTATACAAAACCACTAATAAAACACAACCTAATTGAAATTACTGTAACACATGATAATTCCTCTAAATTAAAGGGACAGGATCACAAAAAAGTAGCGGGTTCTCCGGTGCAAAGCAGCAAAAAGTGGTGGGGCGACACGTGGCATGGCGTGGAGCGTTAGATGGACTAAACTCGAACGGATCATTCCGGGGTGGAGATATGCTCATAATTCATTCATGAATGAAGGTGAGAGAGAGAACCAGACACAATGAGGTTTTCTTATACACAAGAATTCACTTAGAGAGAGAGAGAGAGAGAGAGAGGGAGGGACAGAGGCAAGGACTGAAAGGGTGGACTTGTTGGAAAGAAACTAATAAATTGGTGGTTGCAGAGTGTACAGAGATCATAGAGGAGAGAGAGAAGAGAGGGAGAGAGACTTTTGTGTTGCTTTTGAGCCATGGCGGCGTGGCAGAGCTGTAATTCTGTGCCTTTAATGCTTATTACAATACAGAAAAGGGATTGAAGGAGGAGGAGGGACTCTCTCGAAATCTCTTCGATTTGTCTGTCCAAGAAATGTTGCAGTAATCCCAACAACAACTAGCAAGCAACTGATCAAAGAATTTACTCTCTCGACAGAGAGATAGAAGAGAGAGAGAGAGACTCAAAAACCCAAAAGGGAAGAGCAAAATTCAAGAAAAAAACAAAACCAAACCCCCATTGTTTTGTCTTACCCAAATCCCAAAAATAAATAGTAAAAAAAAACCCAGAAAAATCGAACGCAACCATTTTTCAACAGTGGGTTGGGTTGGGTTCCAAATCTAGGCAGTTGGTGTTGCTTCTGCTATGGATTTAGAGTCACAATTGATGTTTGGGACAGGTTTAATGGTAGAACAATGGCTGGGTTCTTCTCACTAGGCTACGGAAGAGGAACAAACAACAACAACAACAACAATCAACAAGGCAACAACAACAATCCACCCAACGAATTCAGTCCCGAGAGCTTGTTTTTGTACAAAAACGAAGATGTCTCCTACAAACCTTTCCAACTATGGCAACAACACCAGCCCCAGCCCCAACACCAACACCAACACCACACTCACTCATCATTACAAGATCTTTATTCCTCGGCGGGAGGCCTAGCGATTGGGCCAAGCCGGAGAGAGACAAACATCGCGGCCGCCGATGAGTCTCCGAGATCTGGGCTTGTGATGATGATGGGGGGTGGTGGCGGTGGGGGAGGAAATATTAGTTGCCAAGACTGTGGAAATCAAGCAAAGAAAGGGTGTGAACACATGAGGTGTAGGACTTGTTGCAAGAGCCGAGGGTTTGAGTGTCAAACCCATGTCAAGAGCACTTGGGTTCCTGCTGCTAAAAGGCGCGAGAGGCTCCAACAACTTGCTTCTTTGCATCAACAACAGCAACAACAACAACACGAAGAAGAAAAAGAAGAACAATTAGTAGAGCTTCATAGAGAGAACACCAAAAGGCTGAGAGAAAATCCAAATGCTTCTTCCTCTCTGGTCTGCACTACTCGTTTACCCACTAACGCGTCAGGTACACAGTCCCAAAGATTCGTGTATAGTGTACACAGAATTCTGAAGAATTCTAAGATATGGAGAGAGAGAGAGAGAGAGAGAGAAATAAAATCGATTGCGTGTGATGAAATCGAGCTCCATCAGCTTTTCCTCGCTTTTTCTTTCGAAAACACTGTTATTTAGTAGTCCTGACGATTGGATTGACAAGAAAGACACTATTTTTATTTATTTAATTTTTATCTGTTGTGTTTTTGAAAACGCATCAAGAATTTAAGAAATATAATGTTATAATGTTGTGTTGTGTTGCATTTTATTAGGGTTTGAAGTTGGAAATTTCCCAGCAGAAGTGAATTCACCGGCTGTTTTTCGATGTGTTCGAGTGAGCTCCATTGATGATGCTGATGATCAGTACGCGTATCAGACGGCTGTGAACATTGGAGGACATGTATTCAAGGGAATTCTGTACGACCAAGGTCCAGAAAATCAGTACATGACCGGAGAGAGCTCCTCCGGTACTGGCGGTGGACTCAATCTCATTACTGCCGCCACCGCCACCTCCGCTGTCACCACCACCGCTGGCGGTGGTTCTGCGGCTGCCGGTTCGCCAACGGTAGCATTTCTTGACCCTTTTCTTTACCCGCCTCCCCTTACCACTTTCATGTCCGGTACACAATTCTTCCCACACTCAAGATCTTAAAACACCTCATCGATCTTACTGATCTGTTTTAAATATCAATCGATACGTGTTTATTGATACTTTCCGATAATAACCGATATATTGTTCTATTACTTTTAACACAGCTTTTGAAGTAGAAAGAAAAACTAGAGGATGAATTGAATTGAAATGAAAAGTGAGTATGATGTTTGTTTGTTTTTTTTTTTTTTTTTGATCGGATGTTGATGATGTTTGTTGTTGAGGATGTTGAATGTTGCTACTGTTTTTTTTTTTTTTTTTTTTGTGCTTTAGGGGCTATTTAGGTTTGTTTTATTTCATTTAATTAGTTTATGCATTGAATACTTTGCTTGTTGTATTGTACGTCCTTATGGCTTCAGTTGTTTAAGCTTTAGACACCGTGTCATTCGAGTTGATAGCTTTTTTTTATCTCATGTTAAATAATCGATTTCACATAATTATTTATGTGCCCTCCCTCCTTTTTTCTTTCTCTTGTTTGAGAGTTATTTCAACCGATTGATTGTCATTCAAGGCATGAAAAAAAGACCTATGCTCAATGGCTTAATCTCTACGAAGGTTTATCGTCAAGGCGTAGTCCATTTTTTATGTTTGGGATCGCTTCTCGTTTGATGTTTCTTCTCATTTAGTGGGCTTAACTATCATTCCGGACAAATTGATTAAAGAATGGAAAGGACTAATAAAATTGACTTAAAATCAATGAAACCAACATAATAAAGATGAGTAAAATTGCTTGGATTCGGCCGGATGTTATGCCGAGTTCATCGTGTCAAGAGTTGTCACACATCAATTCATAATGTTTTGATGAACCTTGAAGCGCGTCTACCTCCCTCTTTGAGCTCATTTCATGATTGGATGGAAGGATGGTTGTCTTTCATTGCATTCATTGATTTTCTGTCGAAATGTGTTTCAAATCATCAAGCCATCATCTTGCGCTTATTGATGATATTGGAACCAAACTTGTTCTTCTCTTGAGCTTCCCCATGACAGAGAAGAGCAGAAAGGACAAACAGAGCTCAGAAAGGCTCTGTCTGTACTATTTTTACCTCAGAGCACAGAAGTTGATTTTTTCTTGAAGTTAGGGCACGACCGGCCTTGTTTGGACCCGGTCAGGCCTCATTAGAGGCCGGCTGGCCTCCAATGTTTGGTAAGTAGAGTGTTTTCTGCAGAAACAGAGGGCAGTGGCTGATGGTGAAATAGGACAAATTCTCAAGGAGGCAGACAGAGTTGCTTCTGAAAACCGACACATGTATGTGATCCTTGTGTATCTTTGTGTATATCAATGTTGTAAATTGATGTTCCCATTATTGTTGTAATTAATTATTATTGTTGCAGTTAATATGGTTGTAATTATTATTATTGTTTATTTGTAATTGTTATAGCTAGTTAACTTAGATAGCTAGTTTATTGCTCATTATTATCCTTGTTATAATAAATTAGATAGCTTCTTTATTTCTTATATGTTTTTTATTTGTAATAATTAGTTTAATTTGGACACTTAGACATTTGGACCCTCTTGCACGAGGGCAAAGTATGTAATGATTGTGTATGTCTTCCAACCCCCATTTCTTTCTCCCTTTTATTTGTCCGCTTATAACGGTAGTATCATATTCACTTAGCATTTTTCATGACTTGTATCCATTTGTCTTGCACGCATAAGGGTTCGGCTCATCATTCTAACAAACGTCAATTTCAACTTCCTTAATCGAATACTTGCTTTGTCGCATGCCTTAATTTGAATTACATGCCATGCTAGTAGCTGAACTTGTTATTTGCATAATGTATGCATTGCATTAGTCATATTGCATCGTTTAGGAGCATGCATTTCTTTTAATTATTTTGCTTTATTTAGCTTGCCTTAAAATATTAGGTGAGTATTTCTTGCTTTAGCATATTGCATTGTATGTTTGTGTTACCATATCAAGCATATTCCATGAGGCTAAATGCTTAAATGATATTTCTGTTTGAATGCCGGTGGATGAAGGTCTTTTTACTTAAGTTGGAATAAATTGATTAATGTAAAATACGAGCTCACTTTTCTCAAGTGACATGTATTCAAAGTACTTTTTCAAAACAAACATAAAATCAATGCGTTCCAAATTTTGTGAATTGGTCTATACTTGTGTGCCTCACATAGTAAGTTAGCATTAATAATCAGAACAAGAGCATATAATGTACATAAAAATCACATCATGATTAGTAGAGGCCAATCTTTGATCGGGTGAGAGGGGGTGCTCATAGCTGACCTTCCCCAATCGTACCCAAGTTCCCGAGCCGAGGCAACTTGGGTGATGACGGACAC
>NW_021024633.1:564477-598183 GCF_004153795.1 Camellia sinensis | reverse complement strand
ATTTTTTTGCCATATTTATTTTTATTTATTGTTTTATACATTAATTATTTATTTTTTGCCTTATTTATTTTTATTTTTATTGCCTTATTTAATTACGTGGCGAATGGTAATTTATGTTTTCATGTTTTGTTTTTAAAAAAAAATTCAATGAAGCATATTTTTGTCGTTATTTTTTTTAATTTACGATTTTGGCATTTTTTTATTAACCCATATTAATTTATTTTTATATTTCAAAAATGGATTTTCATTTGTTTTATTTATTTGTAAATAATCTAAAAAATTTAAATTAAATATTCAAAAAATATTTCAATTGTAACTCAAACCAAACTTGTAATTTAAACTAAATTAGATATTCAAAAAATTAGATATTTCAATTGGCATTTTTTTATTAACCCATATTAAATTAAATATTCAAAAAATACTTAAACTAAATTAGCCACTTTTGTCATTTAGTGGCTAATTTAGCTTGAACCCAACTTGCCAAACACAGGCTTAATCTAGAAAACCCAAACCAAACACACTGATTATTATTGACACGTTGTATTATTACCAATTAACGATGAAATTACTCATGTTGTAGTGAACTCTACTACTTAAATATAACGGAAAAGTCTATGGACCATGAAAACCAAACCCTAAAATTGTAAATTTATGTTTAGGAAAATATCATTAATGAATTTGGACAGTTGATTTCAAATTCTGGATTATTATTATTATTATTATTATTATTATTATTATTATTATTATTATTATTATTATTATTTTGGTTTATAAAACTGTTGTATGTACAATTACTTGTTTCAAGAAATAAGTGCTATATATATATATATATAGTAGAGTTATTGTATAATTAAATGTAAGTTGTTATTGGTTGATGATACCACATATTGGTGATGAAATGTGATATCACCATTGTATTAAATTTTTTTTGTTCTAGTGGCTAATTGATTAATCGGAATATTACATGTACCAAAAATTTTTTAAAAAAAATACAAAGTGTATAGAAAATTAATATGTAATTAATTCATTTTGAGTGTAATTATACCGAATGAATTTAGATTACACATTTTTTTATTTTTTTTTTATTTTTTGCACTTTCTTTGATATATGTATGTATTTTGGAGATAACATTACTGTTTGTGTAATATAGTTTTTTTTTTTTTTTTTTTTAAATCAGCATGTAATATAGTTGTTGACCAATAAAGCATTATGATATTGCTAGCTTGTTTATTCTGACCCTTTTGCACCTACAGCTTTAAATTCTCAGAAGGTTCTGATTGATTGTGGAGAAGAGGATTGGAGATCTCCATCACATATTGGTGCAATTTTGAGAATGTTTAAGTATGCAACCAAAGTTGTTAACAATAAAGAGAGAAGAGGAACAAAAAGGAAAAGGAAAAGATATCGATTTTCATGTTGGAGCTGGAATTTTGATGTGGCTGTCAGTGATATTTTCTTAAATTTTTTTCTTGCCTCTAATTAGGGTTTATTTAGGAATTGATTTTTTTTATTTTTTTAATTAAAAAAAAAAAGAAAAAGAATGAATTAACTTATTGTATTGACTTTTGATGTTTTAATTATTTTAGCCTGTTGTCAAACATGACCTTATTAGATTTATGAGAATAAATTTTAGGGAGAACACTCAACAATGGGAAAAAAAAAAAAAAAAATTGCAAATCATCTCAATTTATAGAACTCCAACTACAAAACTATTTTTAAAATATATAACCAAATAAATTTTAAAATTTTAAAAACTCTTTTAGAAAATTTATCTTTGAAAATTGATTTCAAAACCAAATTAAACAGATCCTTTCAGTCTTTGGGTAAGGGAAGTATTTTTTTTGTTGGATCTTTAAACCAAATTATAAAATGACTAAGAAAATTCTGGAGACTCATCCAATATGAGGACTAAAGCCATTGTTTGAGTGGCCTAGGACATGAGTCGGCCGAGTGCTTGACACTGATGATCGGACGCGACCAGTTGTGGCCAACTCGCTTACACTTTGGTTTATAAAAAAAAATGATACTTTTTTCAGAAATCTCTTTTCTTTTATTTATATTCTATTTAGTTTTCATTATTTTCTTATATTCTATTAAGTCTCATGAGTGACATAATTCTCGTAATACTTCTACTAATATTCACATTTACAGTGTGAATGTTCAGTGATGTAAATGTTCACACTATCAATGTGAATATTAATATGTTAATGTGAATGTTTACACTGTGAATGTGAACATTCACATCAATGTAAATATTGACAATGTAAAATATGAATGTTCACATCATCAAATTGCTAACCGTTATAAAAATATTTATAAGGGTCGAAATATCTATAAAATACTTTAAATATGAGAATTAGGATTTGATAAATCAAATGTTCAAATAATATGACTTATTGGAAAACAAGAATATCTTATAGACTAATTAGGATACAAACATTTGAAAAATGATTTTCTAATAAATCCCCCTAAAAAAAAAATAAGGACAGAACAAACTACTTGCTTGCAATCTGATTTAGAGAAAGGGAGAACAAATTACTTGGTCGTTCATTACATTCATATATACAAAGAAAGTGCATAAAAATAAAAATAAAAAAGTATATAATTTACTAGATTGGAAAGAAAACAAAACAGAATTTTACTAGCCATGGCATTTAAATTTGAATTTGGGGTGATTGTGGTGCTTTATGCACAGGGTCACCGTTGTGCGGTTAATGGAGTTCATCATGAGCCCTATTTCGATAATTCAAATAGTTCATTTTTTAGGGTATATAAAACAGAATATACCTGTAAAAAATCAAATTGATCGGATATTGATAACTTTTTCATCTAATTACATTTGTAATTTGAAAAATGAATGTGATTTTGTGTATAAAACTGAATACAAATGTACTTAGATGAAAGGGCTATCGATATTGATTAATTTAATTTTTTAAAAATATATTCAATTCGATATACCCTAAAAATTGAAAGATTTGAATTATTAAAATAAGACCCGAAGTGAACCCAATTAGTCGCACAACAATGACTGTCGTGTCTTATGCACAACAGCTACCCATCTTCCTTAAAATTTGGCAATATTTGTCCTTCCGTTAGCATTTAACAAAATTAATCCATTGGCTAGAGCTCTTAAACTCTACTAAGAGGTTAAAAATTTTACTCTGTCCACCTATATGAGGGTCTATATTAGCTATGTAGTCGTTTGGGGTATCTCTCTCCTTCCGGAGTTTATTTGTATCTATGCTATAATTGTTGATTCAAACTACATCAATGTATTGAGGTACATTGTAATTTTTTTTAAAGGGTAATTACACTAATGGTCTTCGAACCATACATTATGTTATATTTTATTAAATCCCAATAATTTAATTGTTCTATTTCATATCTCAAAGTATGCGATCCATTACTCTGTAATTCTTGATGTCAACACCATTCAAAATGAGTAAAAAAAAAAAATTTATTTATAAAATTTTACATGAAATTACAACAAAATTAAAATGATCAATAATGAAGAGCCTAATAGGTTTGACTTGGTGACTCCAGTCCCAGTCGATGCTAGACTTTAGAAAGAAAAAAAATTTATATTAATTTGATGTGTCTAAATAAAATAATAATAATATTTTGTTCAAAAAAATAAAATAATACTATTGGGTTGTTTTACAATACTTTTTTTTTGAGCATATACGTCATCTGTATCATAAATGTTATAATTAAATCACTTTTATATTCAAAATAAAAAAATAATATAATGGATCCTAATCAAATATCACTTATGACATAACTATGACTTTTTCAGTCATAATCAAAATAATAATTACAATAAGTTATAACACTATAACAAATTAAGGTTTTAAAAACAAAGATTTAGAGATAAAATCACTTTTTAGATACGTAATATTTTTTTTCTTAAAAATAGCATTATTTTATTTTTAGAGATAAAATTAGACATATAGTGATAAATTATTATTTTTTTAGACCAAAGTAATAAATCTTTTTGTGACCAAATTATTGTCCCTAAAAATGCATCTATCAGCAACAATTTAAAATTTTTGTTGCTAAAAGTTCTTTCTTTCTTTTTTTTTTTGAGCTTTTCAAATTGACGTTTTAGTGACTATTCTCATGACAACACAAATTGGTCCCTAAATTTTTTTACAACAAAATTTTTATATTTTGGGACAGAAATTTGATTTTTAAAACTCCTATTTGTTGTAGTATAACCAACATCACAACATAACCAAGGGTCATAACTAAAGACCAATTAAGGCATAATCAAATACCTTTTCAGACATAACTAAAATAAAACAAGTGATTATAATCAAATTATAATTAATATTGCAATTTGTCATAGTCAAGTTATAAGTAATACCAGAACAAGTAATAACCAAAAACCACAAAAATCATAACTAGACGTGTATTATAGAATTTTCCCAACTAATATCCACTTACACTAATATATACCTCTTAACTTGTCCACTAGTGATTCTAATATAGATTGTAGCTGGAAGGGTTATTTATATGGAGACCCTCTAAATTATTCAAATGTATCATTTTGATCATTAAATTATGAAAGTATACAAATGGACTCCCTAAATTATTGTGAAAATGTTACTTTGCCCCCTAAACTATAAAAGCGTATAAATAGACCTTATAAACTATAAAATCCGTACAAATTGGACTCCTAATGAAAAGAGTCAGAATGAAGCACACCAATAGTCTATAAAACTATACAAGTTAGACCCCTAATGAAAGGGACGCAAACAGTTTAGGGGGTCAATTTTTAGGCTTTTATAATTTAAGGGATAAAGTGATATTTCACAATAGTTTAAGGAATCTGTTTGCATGCTTTGATAGTTTTGGAGGTTAAAATGATATTTTTTTTAATAATTTAGAAGATCATGGTGTAAATAATCCCAGCTGTAATTATTTGTTGTATTTCCACATTATTTGATAAGACTCTTCTATTTTGCTAATAAATGCAAGAGACAAAACAATACAAAGGTATCTTCAATCAGGGAACATAAGTTGCATTTTTTTTTTTTTTGGTTTAATGGTGAAAGGCTGCATTTTGATGCAAACTAACAAAAATATTGCCTTTTATTTTACAGGGCATTTCATGGCTCTTGCTGAGTGAAAGGACAAGGAAAAATAGAAAAAATAAACCACCACAAAATGCTTCTTTTTTTTTTTCAAAACGAAAGTGTTGATTGCCTAGAAAATGGTACATATCATATTTGAAATTTCAAGCCTCTTGTTTCTTATAAGAAAGAAAATATGAGAAAGAGGCACAAAGAGACCACAAATGCTGCAAGCTTTAACAAATGATTAGCCTCCTCTGAAATCACTCCAATCCTTAATCAGTCTCACTATACCTTCACATTAAATTGTGCAAATTTTGCAAGTTAGAGAGAGAGAGAGAGAGAGAGAGAGAGAGAGAGTAGATACTAGTAAAGTCTAAACACTACTATACCTATTTAGATCCAAACAAAACAAAAAATAGTATTGTAATATCTAGGAGCACTACTAGAAAAAAAAAAAAAGTACTTTTTGCGATGACCATAAGCCATCACAAATAATAAAAATACAGTTACAAAAGACATTTTGTGATGGCCCATGTAACTGCAAATGGGGAACACAAATATGGGAGTGGCAAATACTTTTTGCGACAGTAAAGCAGCAGTTGCAAATTATTTGTGACTACTAAAACTACTTTTTGCGACAGTTATTTTGCCGTAAACAAAAATAAAAAAAATACTTTTGGATACCATTTTTTACCGTTGCAAATAATTATTTATTATAAAATTCATATATACATTTTCTACAACAAAAAAATAAATTGCAAGCACCTAACAATTATTTTAATGAAAAATAACAAAATTAACAAATTAATTACTTTCTCAAAAAAAAAAAATAATAATTAAATTTATAATAGAAATATTAACCTATATTCACATATATATAAGTGTGCAAACAAAATATAAACTTTTATACATGCAAAACAAATATCCATCAACAATCCTTAAGATACATCGTACTAAAAGATTCAAGTCTTCAAAAAAAAAAAAAAGAGTAAGATAATCTTGGCTTGGCTCCCAACATTACCCGCTTGATCATATCAACTACTCCCTTAAAAAAAAATTAAAAAAAAAAAAAAAATCTAACTTGGCCTGAAAATTTAATGCACTTTAATGTGTTAGTTTAACTTGAAAGAATCAAATAAAATTATTTGAAAAGAAATTGTCAAAAGAAAAAAAGAGGTCATTTTCTAAATTCTTTTGCTTTGAGTAAATTACAAAAATAAAGATGCCAATTCATAATTTTCACAAATAAATAGGCAAGAAAATAGTCACCCAATCCAATCAGATTAATAAATAAACCAAAAAATTTGAAAAATTAACAAAATTAACATAATCTCTATCCTAGAATAAGTTAATACGAGAAGGAAGCAACAAGAAGAAATTTGACTTCACTATTTAGAAGTTAATTATCACTAACTACATAGTGACATTGAGTTACTGATTCCACTATGTAATTCAAGAATTAGCAATCAAGAATTTGGGAAATAAATTCAGTCAATCAATAACAAAGGATTACAAAAGTGATTTGCATCACTCCAAATGGATGAGAACACTTGTCTTCTCAAATCAAGTAGCCCATTAGTAGATTGAATTGATAGATAATCCAATCTGAAAGTTTTACCTCCAAACACATTTTGGCCAAGAGCATTTAAATAGTTGAACACCTGTTGCATGTCTAAACTTCCAAAAATATTTATACAAATATGATCAATTTGTAAATTTCTACAAATAGATAACATTAAGAAAGGGGGGAAAAAATTACTTTTGTGATGAACCATTGTAGACACCCCATTTTTGACCGTCCTCAAGACTTGGACGTCACCGTTTGAACACTCGGTGATCATCCATGTTCGTGTCCGTTTTGAGTTCTCGGAGGTCTCGACCGCGCGCCTCGCCTCAAGATCTCTCAACTTGACTGTTTTGTGATTGGTTGTGGACCAAACACTTGTATTTCTGTTTTTAGGGGAAGATGGTGGCTTGTCGGACAATCCCCTCAACCCACCGGCCCTTTTTTCTTGCCATCGGCCAAAGGTTGTGGCCGGTCGGCCACATTTGTTCGTAAATCAGCCATTTCTGCTGGTCGACCCATTTCCATTTGCTTTTGACAGATATTTTATGACAGCTGGCATCCACAATACACCCCCTTCATACACGTGTATGGAGGGATTTGCTCCCTTGTGTTAGCTTCTCTTAGAAGCTTAGGAAATGAATTCCTATAAGAGGGGAGGCCCTCCTCCCTTCTCAGAGGTTCTAAAAAATTAGGGTTAGAGAATTTGTATCTATCTATCTATCTCTATAATTTCCTCTTTTTATATTTGTGTGTGTGTTTTATGCTCTAAAGGGTGTTTTTGTTCATACTTTTGCACACAAACACCTAGCATTACACCATCCCCTTTGAGATGAGGTCCTTTGAGGTTGATTTTAGAGTTCTTGGTCTGGTTTGAACTCAGAAAACCTGCTGGAACTTGGTTATTGAAGAGATTCTACAAGGGTGAGTTCCTTGCTTTATATACTTCATTTTGGCTTAGGCTTTTAGCCCTTCTTGCGTATTGTTTTAAGCTTCGACTATAACTGATAAAAGTTCTGATTTTACTTGCTTTAGAACTTTGTTTAAAGTCACTTTGAGGTTTGGGGTTGTTTCCCCCCTCCAAAGCCTTGTTAGAGCTTGTTTTAGGCCATCCATTTTGGCCATTGCTCTTAGCTTTGCATGACCTCTTTACCACTGAAATCCAGAGGATTTTCAGTGGTGAAGAGGTGGTTTTGGTGTCCTAAATGGGAGAGGGTCATCCCCTCTCCATGTTGTCTTTGATGCTTGCACAAATGGCTTGTGTTGTAGCTTGTTGTAGACGTCCCCGAATGTCCCAGGAGGGAATCCCGTTTTGTTCATTTGGGGCTCACTACAGTTCGGACTCAAATTGTCATAGTTCTGAATCTGATCTCGCAAAGTGCAATGCAAGATTGATAAATCACCAAAGAGTCCAAATCCGACAAATCGTTTTGGAAAACAGATTTTTAGAAAGAAGTGCCAAACATGGACTGCTTTGCCAAATACAGAGTCGCCACCTAAATGTTTTATTTTTGGAAAATTTAGGAAACCTTGATTCGTTGCCTAAGGCCACATGTCCGTCATCACCAAAGTTGCCTCGGCTCGGAAACTTGGGTATGATTGGGGAAGGTCAGCTATGAGCACCCCTGCTCGCCCGATCAAAGATCGGCCACTATAAAACATGATATCTCGTTTTGAAAACATATGTGTTCTTATTCCGGTTAATTAGCTAGAATTTACTATGTGATGCGTACAACACACAAGTATAGACTAGATCGCCTAATTTGGAACAAAGCATCGCATATCCGTTTATTTTGAAAAATGGTTTGGGGTTTGCTACTCTCGAGCAAGCTAAAACACGGATTTCAATGAATTGATCCAATTCAAGTAATCCAACCTTCACCCACAGGCATTCAAGCAGTTATATCACATACGCACATAGCCTCATAGTAAGCATGATGTCATGTTAACACGTACACACATGCAAGATGCTAAAGCATAAATACTCACAGTGTACTCCGAGCCAAAACAAGGAACATGTTAGTAATCAAATGTATGATCCAAGTCCATGTTAAGATGGCTAATGCATCGCATACAAAATGCAACTAGAATAGGCTCGGCTAATCTAAGGATGGCATGTGAAATGCAACAACTCGATACACGTATTCAACTTGAAATTTGAAATACTATGTAGTTAGCATGATGCGCCGAGCCCGGTGCATGCAAAACAGATGAATGATGCAAACATGCATAGCATAAGGATGCTAATTGAAACGTGCCCTAGAACTAACCATCATAAGCGGTTAAGTAAAAGGGAGAAAGAAATGGTGGTTGGAAGACACGCATCACACACACACACGCTTATTACAAAATTGCCCTCTCTCGGAGGGTCCGAATGAATAATACAAATTAATTAACTAACAAGCTAATTAAATATTACAGACCCTTAATTAATTAAACAAACTAATTAAATTTACTGAAAGCAGTAAAACATCCTCGGGAAGAGAGACGAATGCAGGCACGCTTGGCTCCGCTCGGAAATCTACCGCCATGCTCATCTTGCCTCTGTTTACACTGCTCTGTACCTCTGAGGACTGCACAAGTCTCAAGGTTACTTCTGGACTACTCCCTGAGCACTGTGGGAGGTCACCGACCAAGAGGAAACACCACCGGCCAAGGAATCATGGTCATCGACCAAAAAAAAGATCACCGGCACCAGTTTGGTAGTCGGCCGGCACTGAAAGTTGCCGACCGGCCATCTCCTCTTGCAGAACACTGGTTGATAGCAGTAGAAGACAGACAGAGCATGGCAAAGCATTTACAATGCAATATATGCACAAACACCCTCCTTATCATGTTATTAACTCAAAGGAGTATGGTCTTTGACCCTCGGGCCATCAATCACGCGTTTCAATGCATGATGGCCGAAAAGGCCAAGTGTGTAATTTCAATGTCAAATGCAATGCACACAAACATACAATATAAGACCCTAACCTCTATGATAATTGGTCAAGAGGCAAGGGATGCAAACATGCTCAATGCTATGCAACCTAAACATGCAAGCTAAGCATGCAATATGAGCATGTGAACAAGCACGCAAACATGCAAGTACGTAACAAGTATGCAAGCTAACAAGCATGCAAGATGCAATTTAAACATGCAAACATGCAAGACATGTAACAACATATTAAGCAACTTAATCAAAGATGCATGCCAAATGCAATATCACTTAAACATGAAACAACATGTTAATAGTCCTATCATCTAAACGTACAAACATACATAGCATGCAACCACATGCAAAGGGGCCAAGTATGCGACAACATGCAAGGCAAGCCTGCAACAACATGCAAAGGATGGTCTTAAACCAATATGGGCAGCTCTCAAATAGGCCCAAATCAGCGGCCAATATGCTAAGGGATGAGGGACAAAGTCACATACGAACATGCATGTATAATGGTCCAACACTTAAGCATGAAAGGGAAACTTTTAAGGACACTTAAAAGGGACAAACATGGACATATGGTAAGCATTTTAATGCTCTGAAAACATGCAAAGGATGATGCCAAATCAACCTAATAATGCAAACAAGTCATGCACAAAAAGCTTGAACCTAGCCCAAAGGCTTAAACTATGATCATGTGACACATGAAGCAAATGACCAAAGTGGACCAAAACAGTTCCAAATCATGCCAAAGTAAGCCTAAAACATGCAATGGCCAAAGCTAAAAAAAGCAAAAACAAAAGGAGAAAGGCATGAGGCATACAAGGCCACCAAAGAGGTGTTACACTACACCCAAGACAAGCAAACATGGCATGATTTAGGCGACCAAAATCAGAGATATAACATGCTAAAATGAGCCCAAAAACCCACTTAGATGGTATCATAAATGCCTAGACATGATGGCATACACAAAGACACAATCATGGAGCATAAAACACCAACCTTTTAAAACATTAAAGGAGTGATAAGATGCGAGCATGTGAGCATGAAACAAGGACTGAAATATCATAACTAATGGTGCCAAACCACTGAAATGATGCAAATAGAGCATGGTAGAGGAGCCAACACTCAAAGCATACAAGCTAGGTTGCATGGTAGCTATACAAAGCAAGCCATGGATGACCCAAACAGGCAAAATTAGACCTAAAGCATGCCAAAACATGCATAAAAACTTCAAAGAGTCAAGCCAAAATCATGCTAGAAAGACATGTTACAACATGATGCATGTTAAGGCCAAAACATGGGATTACAAGACAAGTGTATGAAGCATACATGGCATGTCTAAACCAACTTGAAACAGAGGTATAACATGGCAAAACAAAGCTTAATACCTACTGAAATGAAGCTAAAGCAAGCTAGGCATACAAGCTACAACACAAGCCACTTATGCTAGCATCAAAGACAACATGGAGAGGGGACAACCCTCTCCCATTTAGGACCCCAAAACCATCTCTCCACCACTGAAAATCCTTTGGATTTCAGTGGTAGAGAGGTCATGCAAAGCTAAGAACAACGGCCAAAAGGTATGGCCTAAAACAAGGCCTAACAAGGCCTTGGAGAGGGGGGGGGGGACAACCCCAAACCTCAAAATGATTTTAAAAAAAGTTCAAAAACAAGTAAAAGCAGAACTTTTCTCAGTTATACACTAAGCTTAAAAACGGATGCAAGATAGGTTAAAAGCTTGTGCAAAAATGGGGAATAAAAGGGTAAGTTTCTCACCCTTGTAGACCTTCTTCAAGAACAACACTCCAGCACTTTTTCTGAGTTCAAAACAACACAAGAACTCCAAAACCAACTCCTTAGCACCTCAGCAACTCAAGGATGGTGTAACACTAGGTGTCTTAGTGCAAAAATGTGAACAAAACACACTTTTGGTCACAAATACACACACAAATATATATATAGAGAGATATAGAGAGAGAGAGAGATATATGAACTCCAACCCTAAATTCCAGAACCTCTGAGAAGGGAGGAGGGCCTCCCCTCTTATAGAAATCCAATTTCTAAAGCTTCCAAGAGAATCTAAACAAGAGGCAAATCCCTCCATACACATGTATGGAGGGGGGCAATTGTGGATGCCAGCTGTTCCAGTTAGCATAAAAATATCTGCAAAAGCAGATGAACAGGGTTAGGCCAGCAAAAATGGCCGATTAACCAACAAAGGTGGCCGGCCGACTAAAAACAGTGCCGACCAGCCAAATATTTGGCCGGTGGCAATAAAAGGGGGCCGATGGCTTCAAGCCTTGGATGGTGAGGTGTGGGGATGACCAACAAGCCATTCTCTGCCCTCAGAAGTAAAAACACAAGTGTTTGGTCCATGACCAAGCACAAAATAGCCAAGTTGAGAGATCTTGAGGCAAGGCCGTGTAGCTGAGACCTCCGAGAACTCAAAACGAACACGAACATGGATGATCACCGAGCGTTCAAACTGTGACGTCCAAGTCTTGAGGACGGTAAAAAATGGGGTGTCTACAGTTGCCCCTCTTTGACAGAACTTAAAAGTCATAACAATGACGGGAGTGAGTGTTAAAGCCCAGAGACGACCCATTTTTGACAAGGCTGAAGACTTAGACAAAGCATACAAGCCAACAAAGATATGCACCTGAAGGCAGGGGCAGGATGCAAGAACAATGCACAAAGCTGAGCATAACTTATGATCATGCAAAGAAAGCTGTAACGAAGCATAACATGCAACAGTTTTAAGCAAGCCAAAGACCAAACTACATTACAATGCAGAAAGGATGTAAGAGAATTATGTAATTCTCGCTACGCTTGATGCGAAGAATACAATACCTGTGCGGTTCGTCTGGTCATGCCAGCTTCAAATGAACCCTATATACAATATTGTGCCTAAAAGAGAAAGAAAACTTAACAGGTACAATATCGTTAGAAGTATGCATAACAATGCAATTGAAAGGTACGTGACAACGCAAGTGAAGTTGTACATAACAATGCAATGCGCTAACAAGTGCAGGTAGAGTGCACCAGATAGCGCGAGATGAAATGCATGCAAAATGCAATATGAAATGTAATGCACTAATAAGTGCATGTATATAGTGCGCAAAATCGTGCGATGCGCAAAATAGCGCGATTGAATGCACAAGATAGTGCGATGCGCAAAATAGCGCAATTGAAATGCATGCAAAATGCAATGGGATGTAATGCACTAACAAGTGCATGTATGCAGTGTGCAAGATAGCGCGATGCGCAAAATAGATCGATTGAAATGCACAAGATAGTGCGATGCGCAAAATAGCACGATTGAAATGCATGCAAAATGCAATGGGATGTAATGCACTAACAAGTGCATGTATGCAGTGCACAAGATAGCGCGATGCGCAAAATACCGCGATTGAAATGCACAAGATAGTGTGATGTGCAAGATAGCGCGATTGAATGCATGCAAAATGCAAAGGGGATGCACAAGGTAGTGCGATGCGCAAGATAGCGCGATTGAATGCATGCAAAATGCAAGGGGATGCACTAAACAGTGCGGTGAGGTGATAGTGTAGTAGATACAAAAGGGTGTATAAACACATGTAAGTAAAACACAAGCGAAAACGTATGCAATGTGTATAAGAACTTGAACACATATAAGTAAAGCACGATGCGACAACGCATGCAATGTGTATAGGAACTTGAACACATATAAGTAAAGCATAACGCGACAACGCATGCAATGTGTATAGAAACTTGAACACATATAAGTAAAGCACGACGCGACAACGCATGCAATGTGTATAGGAATTTTAATACATATAAGTAAAGCACGACGCGACAACGCATGCAATGTGTATAGGAACTTGAACACATATAAGTAAAGCACGACGCGACAAAGCATGCAATGTGTATAGGAATTTGAACACATATAAGTAAAGTATGACGCGACAACGCATGCAATGTGTATAGGAACTTGAATGGAAGGGTGCAAGACAATGCAACCTAAGAATGGAACAATGTGGGCGGGAGGATGCAAGACAATGCAACCTAAGAATGCGAAACAACGCGGGTGGAAGGATGCAAGACAATGCAACCTGAGAATGAAACAATGTGGGCGGGAGGATGCACGACAATGCAACCTAAGAATGCGAAACAATGCCGGTGGAAGGGTGCAAGACAATGCAACCTAAAGATGAAACAATGTGGGGCGGGAAGATGCAAGACAATGCAACCTAAGAATGCGAAACAACGCGAGTGGAAGGATGCAAGACAATGCAACCTAAAGATGAAACAATGTCGGCGGGAGGATGCAAGACAATGTAACCTATTGGAATGCATGACAATGCAAATGGAATGCGCATGACAATGCAAGATAAGAGAAATGCATGACAGTGCAAACGAGACATGCATGACAATGCAAGATAGAGGAATGCATGACAGTGCAAATGAGACATGCATGACAATGCAAGATAGAGAAATGCATGACAATGCAAATGTGGCGTGCGTGACAATGCATAACATATGTGCATAATAACGCAAGCAGGAGTGCATGACAATGCATGTGAGGTACGCATGACAATGCCACCTAAAGAAGATGCATAACAATGCAAGCATGGCGTGTGCGACAGCGCACAAAAAGTGTGCATAACAATGCGAGTGAAATGATGTATAACCCGCGCATGTTCACGACAAAACGTTGTAACGTAACGCATGTGGAGCAACTTCTGAATCTCGTAAGAGACAAAAGGATACCAAAAGGATACACTGCATACGTATCAAGTACCTCTCACAGAAGACATGGCTCAAGGCCAATACGAAGGTCGGTCAAGCTTCGGAAATACACTCTCTTGCACTGTGTTGAGCAAAAAAGGTCCCAAACCACATCAATGACCCAAAAAAGGGTGTAGGAGGTTCACCGGTCCCCGGAGAAGACCACCGGCCATCCATCGGCCACAAAACAAGGTCATCGGCCATCTATTTGGCCGACCGGCCAACAATGTGGCCGACCGGCCAACAATGCTTGTATCGGGGCAGTTTTGTCCTTTGGCCACGGGTCTTTAAATATAGGGTTTCACTTGCCCAAGCTCAAAAACTTCTTCCCTCTCTCTCTAGGTTATTTTTCGACCCTCGATCCTTGTTTTTCCTTGGTTTTAGAGCCCTTTTCGTCGTTCAATTTGCGAAAACCTCCCCATTTCGCACGTTTTGAACCGAACAAATCTCAGTTTCGGTGACTTTTTCTTGGTTTCCACCACTTGGGGCTTATTTTCCCCAAGTTTTCCTTGATCTTTGTGTCTTTTCCACAGTCTGACCTTTCCGCCCATTTTTCACCCTCTTGGGGTTGACCTTAGGGTTGACTTTTCACATTCGTGCTCGGTTTTCATATTTTTGGCGATTTTCACACTATTCTCGTCATGGAAGACAATCTCCCACAGGGTGGGGCTCCCCCGGAGATGGACGTGGATCCCGAGGTCGAGCTCCTACCTCTCCACATTTGGCTATTCGACTCGACGACCTACAGGGCGGCGATTCACGTATTGCCTCCCGACGGCATCCGCCACTTCAGCAGCTTTACGAGGGGTGTGGCACCGGAGCTTCTACTGCGCGAGCCAGAGTCACACCTGTTCTTCAGCGCTTTCGAGGTACACTCTTCCTCTGTTTCATTTCCCGCAAAGTAGAACATATAACTGCAATAGTCAAACTTGTTCTTTAACAGCTTGAGCCATGATACACTGACACATCATACGCTGTAATTCACTGCGAGGACACCCGCACTTGATATCTGTTTGAATCTGAACACGCGCACACACATTGCATTTTCACTAAACCACTTAAACACATTGATACATCATATGCTGGAGTTTACCGCGAGCACACCTACACCCAATATCTATTTGAATCTGAACACGTGTACACACACTGCATTTTCACTGAACCATGAGCGCATTCAACACTGTATTTATAACACTACTGCGCAACTGTTTGTTTTGACCACAGGAAGATTCCCATGCCTTCCGAGGGTATGGGAATACTGCCGCCAGGAGTTAGTACATGGAGCTACCTGACGTGGTTCGTCGCATTGTCGACTGGGCCGGCTTTGGGACTTTTTGCATGGGACTCTTGCGCCTCACTGCGAGTAGGCCCCTCCTTACTGCTCTGGTGGAGAGGTGGTGGGACACCACCGACTCTTTCCACCTTTCTGCCATCGGGGAGATGACGATGACTCCCTTCGACTTCTCCATGCTCACAAGCATCAGAGTGGGGGGTGATCTGATCCTCTTTGATACAGACATGGACGAGTGGGACGCAGCTCAGATGTACCTGCTCAGCGCTCGACCACCTCTCGCTCGGGTAGGGTTTATGCGATACTCATGGTTCGAGGACCATTTTCGGATCCAGGCACCCACTACCCAGGAGGAGGAGGAGCAGTACGCTCGTGGCCTTATTATGTTTCTACTAGGAACGACACTTTTCACCGACCGGGCGAACACCGTGGCCCTCTACTTGCTGAGCGCACTGGTGGATGTGACACAGATCCGTCGCTATGACTGGGGTGGCGCAGGCTTGGCCACTCTCTATGGCTACATGAGTTTGTCCTCCCGCCTCAGCGGACAGTTGCTCGGAGGCTACTGGCGAGCTTGGGAGGTACATATTCCCTTTTTTGTCTTTTCAGTTCTGTTTCACATTATCTGTACACTGCACACACTGTACACTCTGCACGATGCACTGCACATACCACTTTCTACTTTATCTGCATACTGCTTGACCTGTATACTGCCTTATCTGATAAGCATGCTCATATCTGTTCTGTTACACTGTACAGTTGTGGGTGTATGCCTACTTCCCGAGGCTTGCCCCAGTGCCAGACGAGGAGATTCCCCTTGGTGTCCCGTTTTCTCACCGCTTCGACGTGAGGTGCAAGCGGAGACCACGGGAGTCTCTCATGTTCTTCCGCCGCTACTTTGATACCATCACCGCAGCCGAGGTATGCCGAACATCACAGTTCATTTAAGCTTTGTTTTACATTGCTCTTTCAATATCAGTAGGTAACAAACTATATTGTATTTGCAGATTACCTGGCAGTCTTGGGCTCCATTGCCTGACACAGTTTGGGACCGGCATGCTGGTGCCCGAGAGATGGCCCGATTCAGAGTTCCATTGGAGGGCCCCGTCTGCCGTGCCTAGTACCTGGGTGAGCGCTTCTTGCGGCAGACCTTAGGCGTGCCAGAACAGACAGTTCTGGAGCTGCCTCCTACGACCATGAGGCAAACAGAGATGTACACTCTGGAGGAGATGATAGACTACACGATCGGCTGGACCTCCGCGAGATTCAGAGGTGAGGGCGACTACACTGAGTATATCCAGGCCTATCTGATGCCACCTCTGACCGGTCCTTGCCGAGCTGAGAAGGAGAGGCCTGCGGCACCAGCGGTCGAAGTGGAAGTATGGAGGGCGGCTCGAGCTCGCGGCAGGAGTGGATCTCGGAGAGAGCAGAGAGGCGAGTGGCCAGCTTTACCCACGATGATGACCTGCCGAGGGCAGGGTGGGGAGACTTACCAGATCCCTATTGGTCCCCCTCCAGCTGATCACGAGCTAGTCGGATTCCACGGCTTGCCCCCGGTATATATTACTGTATTTTGTATCTTGCACAGTCATTTCACTTCATTTCTCTTGATGTTCCGCAGAATACTGATGTTTCTAACACTCTTGCAGACTTCTGCTGAGTACACTCGCCAGTCTTTGGAGTTGACCGCCTCCGTGATGGGGATGTTGCAGCGGTACCTCGACCTGCTAGCTATTTACAGTATCCCGGTAAGTTCTTTCGACTACAATCTCAAACCCTACATAATCTGACGCATCGCATTATTAACACAGTACTTGATACACGGCCCTCACGGCGTTGATACATTGTAACCCGCATACTGTTCATAGCATTGCTCACGACATTCATACACTGCGCTCAGTCACTGTGCTCTATACTGACGCACTGCTCATAGCATTCATACATGACATTCTGCACTGATATACTGTTCACAGCATTCATACACCGCACTCGTACATTGCATTCTGTATTCATACTCTGCTTTGCTGATGCATTTACCATTTGTCCTTTTCAGCCCCCATTCCAGATGTCGGCTGTAGGGGTTGCTCCAACAAGACCATTTGCATCCACCCGAGGAGGAGGGAGAGCAGGGCGAGGGACCGCAGTACACCCTCGCACCATGGCAGGGCGCACTCATGTTGGGAGCAGCTCACAGGCACCGATTCTGGACGATGATGAGTCCGAGACGGAGGTAGAGGCAGAGTCATCGGAGGATGAGACTGGAGATGATTTGGACTCGGGCTCAGATGGTGGAGCCGGCGACGATACTTCTGGACCTTCGTCCAGGAAGAGGACGAGGACAGGCTGTCATGCCTGAGACCATTGATCTAGACTTTTGCTACTTTTTTTTGTTCGTTTTTCTTTTTGCTGGTAGATTGAGCACATTGTACTGCTTGAGGCAGGTTTTACTTTCCCAAAACTATGTATTTGAAAGGATCATGGAATGAAACAAGCTTTTTGCTAAAAAAGTGTTGCATTTGTACATTACATTGCATCGCATCGCATCGCATTGTATCATACCACATCACATGACAATGTAATCGGATGGAAATTGAACATGCATGTACTACCAGGTCAGGTAGACCAACATAACAAAATTAACTCAATAAGCAAAAATGAGACCTTAACAAGTTTACAACTCGATAAGCAGAGAGCAACAACTCGATAAGCAAAATGAGTAACAACTCGGTAATCAAATGAGTAACAACTCAATAAGCAAATGAGTAAGAACTTGACAAGCAAATGAGCGACAACTCGATAAGCAAAATGAGTACGGTCAAAAATGGGGTGTGTACAGTTGCCCCTCTTTGACAGAACTCGAAAGTCATAAGAATGACGGGAGTGAATGTCAAAACCCAGAGACGACCCATTTTTGACAAGGTCGAAGACTTAGACAAAGCATGCAAGACAAGCAAAGATATGAGCCAGAAGGCAGGGACAAAATGCAACTGATAATGCAAGAAGCTGAACATAACTTATGATCATGCAAAGAAAGCCGTAACGAAGCATAACATGCGACAGTTTTAAGCAATCAAACACAAATCCAACTACATTACAATGCAGAAAGGATGTAAGAGAAATATATAACTCTCGATACGTCTCACTCGGAGAATACAATACCTGCCCGGTTCGTCTGGTTGCACCAGCCTCAAATGAACCGTACATACAATATCGTGCCTGAAAGAGAAAGAGAACTCAACAGGTGCAATATTGTTAGCAATCATGCATGACAATGCGAAATGAATGCAAAATGCTAATGCAATATATACAAAACTATGTATAAACAATGCAAATGATATGCAATGTATTCGAAACAATGCAAATGATATGCAATGCATTTGAAACATGATCAAATCATAAGCAGTTCAAAAACCACACAAATGTCATAGAGATGATGGAAATGCAAAGTCCGTCTACCATAGAAAAGGTGCCGCAACCCTCAAACCACAATATCAGCAGTGGAATAGGCGCGCACACATGCAGAACTATGAGTAATGTAAACGGACACAAGAACAAGTAATTGGGTGAGATGACAAAAGTGGGGAATGACCCGCTAACGAAAGAACATGATCCTAAATGTTGGACCCAACAAATTACACTACAATGTAATATACACAATGGATATGGCACGCGGGCCAAACCAAATCTTGCCTAGGAAAGGCATGTACACAAACAAACTGCATCTAACACAGAAACGGTGCCGCGCCCCTCAAACCACAATACCAGCAGTGGAATAGGCGTGTACACATGCAGAACTGTGCTTCAACGCGAAAAGTATGGGCACATACCAGACCAAGCTCAACATGGAAAGGCGCAAGCCATAGATGGATGTGATGCAGTGGATGCATGCAAGTTACAATGCAATATATACAATATGCAATGGATGGACGTAAATGTAATATTTACAGTAAGATGCATGACATATGCACTATTTACAGTGAATGCATGACATATGCACTATATACAAGGGAATGCATGACATATGCAATGTTTGCGACGCAATGCATGACAAATGCACTATTTATAATGCAATGCCTGACAAATGCACTATTTACAATAAAATGCATGACAAATGCACTATTTACAATAAAATGCATGACATATGCAAATAAAGGGAAAATGCGAGCTAATGCATTTTTTTTGTTGTTTTTTGAATGCATGATAATGCATGTTTTTTTTTTTTTTTTGTTTTTGAATGTATGACAATGTGAAATGATGCATGTGTTTTTTTTGTTTTTGTTTTTTGAATGCATGACAATGCGAAATGATGCATGTTGATGCGAATGTGTGACACCGCACGTCTTTTGATGTGCATGACAATGCACATGATCTTGAATGCGCGACCACGCACGTCGCTTAAAATGCATGATAATGCATGCGAACTCGAATGCGCGACGACGCGCGTCGCTTGAAATGCATGATGATGCGAATGCGCGTTACAACGCGTGTAGACATCCATAACGATGCAAGGGATGATGTGTGCTACAATGCATATAGACATGCAAGCACCAAAGGTTTTGCACCTTCAGAGGATTTAAGGTCTCCTAGACCGGGCGTATTTAAGGTCTCGCCAGACCGTGGGCTGGAGGTGCATAATAGTGCAAGTCGTGAGCGTATAACTTAACACGCGCTCACGTCAAAGCGTTGTAAAACAACGCATGGGGGACAACTTTTGAATCTTGGAAGAGACAAAAGGATACAAAAAGGATACACCGCACCCATATTCAAGTGCTACGTACAGAAGACACGGTCTAAGGTCAAAACGGAGACCGGTTGAGCTTCGAAAATGCACTTTCTTGCACTGTCTTGAGCAATGAAGGCCCCAAACTACACATCTGACCCAAACAAGGGTGTAGGAGGATCACCGGCCACTGGAGGAGATCACCGGCTGTCCCTCGGCCATCAAAAACTTCCATCGGCCATCTATTTGGCCGACCGGCCAAACATGCCTGAATCGGCGCAGTTTGGTCTTTCAGCCTTGGGTCTTATAAAATAGGGGTTTAAACCCTATTTTCTTCATTCCTTGTTGCTCGAAATCTCCTCCTCTCTCCCTCTAGACTATTTTTCGTCCTTTATTTCCCCGTTTTCCTCAGTTTTAGCTCCCGTTTCGTCGTCTGATTCACGAATACCTTTGCATTTCGAACATTTTGAACCGAAGGAATCTTCGTTTTGGTGTCTCTTTTTCGATTTTCGCCACTCAGGGCTTGTTTTCCTCGAGTTCATCTCGATCTCTTTACCTTTCCACATTCCGACTTTTTCGGCCATTTTTCGCCCTCTTGGGGTTGACTTTTTGGTTGACCTTTCGTATTCTTACCCGGTTTCCACATTCCCGGCCATTTTCATATTCTCTTCGAGATGGCAGACAATATTCCAAGCAGTGGGGCTCCCCCGGAGGTAGATATGGACCCAGAGGCCGAGCTCTTCCTCTTAGCGTCCGTCCATTCGATTCGGCGACCTACAGGCCAGCGATTCATGAGCTGCTTCCTGACGGTCTTCGCCAGTTCAGGAGCTTTGACAGGAGGGTGCCAGCAGAGCTGCTTCTATGTGAGCCCGAGACACACTTTTCACATGGCGCTTCCAAGGTATATTCTTTCCCCGGTTTCATTTTCTGCAAAGTAGAATACACAACTGCCATAGTCGATTCTGCCTTTAACTGTTTCACCCGGATACACCGGTATATCATATGCTGTAGTTGACTGTGAACACGCTTGCACTGATATCTGTTTGAATTGGAACACGCGCACACACACTACACTTGCTCTGAACCACTCAAACACACTGACACATCATACACTGTAGTTCACTGCGAGCACACCGGCACCCGATGTCTGTTTGAATCTGAACGCGTGCACGCACGTTATATCTGTACTAAACCACTCAAACATACTAACACATCATATGTTGTAGTTCACTATGAGCACAACGGCACCCGATGTCTGTTTGAATTTGAACACGTGCACACACGCTGTATTGTTACCAATTCTGAATGCTCTTGAAAACTGTATATTGAATATTGCTTCGCAACTGTTGTTGTTGTTGTTTTTTTTTTTTGAATACAGGGGGATTCCTATACCTGCCGGGGGTATGGGAATGTCGCCGCCAGAGGATGGTATATGGAGCTACCGGATGCAATTCGTCACATCGTAGAACAGGCCGGCTTTGGCGCTTTCTGCAGGGGACTTTCCCGTTTTACCACGAGTAGGCCTCTCCTTGCCGCTCTGGTGGAGAGGTGGTGGGACACTACCGACTCCTTCCACTTCTCTGCCACGGGAGACATGACGATGACTCCCTATGACTTCTCGATGCTCACCGGCATCAGGGTAGGGGGTGATCCGATCCCCTTCGACACCAATATGGATGAGTGGGAGGCCGCTCAGATATATTTGCTCGGCGAGCTGCCCCCTCTCGCTCGATCAGGGTTTGTCAGGTACTAGTGGTTCGAGGACCACTTCAGGATTCAGCCAGCCCTAGCTGAGGAGGAACCGATGACTCAGGAGGAGGTGGAGCAGTACGCATGTGGCTTCCTGATGTTCTTGTTGGAGACGACCATCTTCGCCGACCGGGCGAACACCGTGCCCCTCTGTTTGCTGAGCGCCTTGGTGGATGTCACACGGATCCTGCGCTACGACTGAGGTGAGGCAGCCTTGGCCACACTCTACGGATATATGAGCTCATCCTCCCGGTGCAGCGGGCAGTTGCTTGGGGACTACTGGCGAGCTTGGGAGGTATATCTTCTTTTTTGCTTTTACATTTCTACTTTACATTATCTGTACTCTGTACACTGCACGCACTGTGGTCTACTTCACGTTGATTGTGTACTGTACACATGGCACACATATAATTTGCTTTACACTGATACACTCTTCATAATACACTGCACAACACACGGTTCTGCCCTTTTCGCTTTATTCTGCATTCTGCTTTATCTAATAAGCATACTGGTATTTAATCTGCAGTTGTGGGTCTATGCCTACTTTCCGAGGCTTGCGCCAGTGCCCGACGTGGAGACCCCTCTTGGCGTTCCATTATCCCGACGCTTCGATGTGAGATGCGTGCGGAGACCCCGGGAGACGTTCATATTCTTCCGCCGCTACTTCGACACCATTACCCCCGCAGAGGTATGTTTAACTTTAGAGTTTATTTCAAGCTTCGCTTTGCACTGTATTTTCAATAACAGTAGATAACAAACTGCATATCGTTTGTAGATCACCTGGTAGCCCTGGGCTTCATTGCCAGCTGCGGTTCGGGAGCGGTTTGCCAGTGCTGAGGAGACCGCCCGGTTCAGGATCTTGCTAGAGGGCCCGGTCTGTCGGGCTTGGTACCTGGGTGAGCGCTTTCTGCGCCAGACCTTAGGTTTACTAGAGCAGATAGCCCCGGGTCCACCTCCTACGACCATGAGGCAGACAGAGAGATACACCCCACGGAAGATGGCCACTTATACGATCGGCTGGGATGCGGAGGGCTTCAGGGGCGAGGGCGACTACACGGAGTACGTCCATACCTATATCATGAGGCCTTTAAGCAGTGGCCGTCGAGCTGAGAGAGAGAGGCCTACGGCGCCAGCGGTTGGAGCAGGAGCGGGAGCAGGGGCAGGAGCACCTAGGATGGCTCGGGCCCGTGGCAGGAGTGGGCCTCGGAGAGGGCGGGGAGCTGGTTGGCCAGCACTACCCACAATGATGACATGCTGAGGGCAGGGTGGGGAGACCTATCAGATCCCTTTCGCTCCCCCTCCAGCTGATCACGAGTTAGTGGGGTTCTACGACTTGCCCCCGGTATGTACTATTGCATTTTGTATTTTGCACTGTCATTTCATTTCATTTTGTTTGATATTCCGCAGAATATTGATGCTTCTAACACTTTTACAGGCTTCCTCCAAGTATACTCGCCAGTCCCTGGAGTTGAATGCCTCCATGATGGGGATGCTACAGTGGAGCTTCGACCTGCTGGCCATCTATGGCATCCCGGTAAGTTCTTCTGACCACAGTCTCAAACCTTACACAATCTGATGCATCGCACTATCAGCACAACACCCGATACACGGTCCTCACGGCATTTGATACACTGTAGCCCACAGACTGTTCACAATATTACTCACGACATTCATACACTGCACTCGGTCACTGTATTCTGTACCAACACACTATTCACAGCATTCATACACTGTACTCACACACTGTATTCTGTACCGACACACTGTTCACAGCATTCATACACTGTACTCAAACACTGTATTCTACACTTATACTCTGCTTTGTGTAGCATACTGATACGTTTGCCATTTGTGCTTTTCAGCCTCCATTCTAGATTCCTGCTGCAGGATCCGGCTGGGCCTTCTGTTCCTGCCTGAGGGCGAGATGGCAGAGTATACCCCCGCACCAAAGCGGGGCGCACTCATATGCGGAGTAGCTCACGGGCACCGATCCCAGATGATGATGATGAGTCCGAGGCGGAGACGGAGGCGGAGGCAGAGTCGTCTGAGGAGGAGACCAGAGATGGCTCGGACTCAGATGACGGTGTTGATGGCGATGCTCCTAGAGCTTCGTCCAGGAAGAGGATGAGGATAGACCCGTAGGCTAGAGATGATCGATGTTGATCCAGACTTTTGTTGCTTTTCTTCTTTTTGTTTTGCTTTTCTTTTTGTTGGTAGCTTGAGTACCTTGTACTGCCGCAGGCAGGTTTTTGTTTTCTCCAAAACTTTGTACTTGAAAAGATGATGAAATGACACAAACTTTTTATCTAAAAAAGTGTTACATTGGTACATTTCGTATATCGCATCGTATCACATCATATTACACATCAATGTAAATGAGATTGATCTCCTATTTGAAAAATCGAACACTTGTATTGTAATAACCAGATAATGAACTGGCCAACAGCTAAACAACTCAAACAAACCACTGCTCATTCTGAACACACAGCCCATCGCACAATGCTTGGTTTACTTTGCATACAGCCCATATACATAGTTCGTACAACGCACTGCTTATTCTGAACACTGAGCCCATTCTGAACACTGCTCATTCTGAACTCATAGCCCAGAGCAGCATATTACCCATTCTGGATACACGGTTCATTCTGAACTCTGCAGAAGTTCAAACACACTCAGATGCTCCAAAATTTCTCGCTTCGTAATCTGGAACCCCAAAGCTTCAGATAGGTCCTGGTTCTACTGTTTTGACATGTCCTGGGTTAAACCCTGCGGTTGTTGAAAGAACCAATCTTACTTTGCACAAATGTGTAGAATGGCACAGCACTCTGAGCACAAATGATTTGAGGAGAGGGTTTTCAACCGGGTATTGAGCCTACGACTGAACACAGCATACTACGACTCAACCAAAGGTATGCGACCTAAACATAATGGAACAGACCCAAAACAAGAGTTAAGGTAAACAAAACAAAAGACACGACACACAGACGCGTTATAAAACGAGAGACTTCTCAGATCACGAGGAGCCAGTTTCTCCGGGTATTATTTCCTACCTTCTTCCCATTTGTGATTCTCACATCACTCGGCCCTCAGGCTCAGTTTTTCTCTCAAACCCCCTTTGCTCACTTTTCTCTCGACTTACACCTCTCTATTCTTCACTCTCTCATTCTTCATCCCTCCCCAGATATGGTCGGTGAATAAACAACAGGTTGTGGGTTCATGCCCAACACTGATAGCTCGCAGCTATTTCCTCCGGTGATGTCTAGTCGATGTTCTTGATAAGGGAGTGGAGTATCTTGATCCATTTTGGTTCATGCTTCGTACTTAGCTCGATACCTCATTGCTCGGAGGTTAAGAGAGTTTTCAGGCCTTTGTTGTTAACTTCAGTTGTGCCCTATTCTGGCAGGTAGAGTGCCCTTCTTGGCAAGTATGTTGAAAATGGGGGAAAGACAGGAAGCCTAACTCAACTGTGCCCCTAGTTCATTATTTTGACCATTTTTTGTTTTTTGGCTTTCTACTAAAACAATTTTGACCAAAATGAGAGTTAGATTAACATGCTTGTCCGATTTTCTAATTTAAAATCATGCAAGTCAAGTTATGAGCATTGAAAATTTTCCTTTTTTGGGTTCAAGAAAATGGTCTAGTTTTGGAAAAGATGGAATAATTTTCGAGAAAATAGTCAACCTCAGTAAAAAATTCTCAAAAACTATCTTCGCGAATGGTCACTGCTCAACGAGCACGGAACTTGCTCTCGAGATGCATAACCTCTGATCAGAGGCAATGGAAAATTACCTCTTGTCCCAAAGGGCATAGCACGGCAACGGAAAGTTTCCTCGGGTTTGGATGGCGACTCATGGCAACAGAAAGTTGCCTCTTGTCTGGATAACGCCGTAGCATACTGTAGTCAGTCCTCATTAGTGATGATTGCAACCGGACTCTCGGATACAGAGAAGACGAAGATGGTCAAAACCAATATATGGACACAGTCACTTTGAAAGTGCGTGGGGCTGGACTTCAGGATGAAGTTGCCTACGTATCCCAAACATGGAAATCAAGCCTTACGTAGTTCGGGCAGAGGTACACTCCTGTATTAACCCTCACTTTTTAGGCTCTAACTTTTGCCAAGGCCGCCCTTCTGGGTTTTCGACCTTGCGAGCTTTGTTCTTCTTTTCTTTTCAATTCTTTTTTGTATCTTTTCATTCCTTTTTTCTTCTTTTTTTTATCTTTTCTTTTCTCTCTGTTTTTTTTTTGCATCTTTTTTGTATTTTTCTCTTACTCTAACTTTTGCCTGGGTCACCTTTCCGGGTTTTCAGCCCAGCGAGCCTCTCAAAGGCTAAAAGTGTAACAAGTCCATGCCAAATGGTTTTAGGGTTTTGAAGCCATCCATATCCAGGAGAGTGGCTGTTGTATTAATTTACAGAAAGATCCATCTTCGGCTCTTTGAGCACAACGGACATTTTTGCCCCTAGTTCAAGTGGCGCTTCTGATTTAGCTTTGCAAGCTTCTTCTAATGAGGTCTGATCTTCTTGATCTGACTCTCTTGCCTCTTGTTCGAGGGCTGCTTTGAATCTGGCCACACAGGCCTCATGTTGTAGTTGACCGTTGAACATTCTGAACTAAGGTCCAAGGTTTGAAAGCAAGAGCTCAAGTCTTGAGGCTGAGAGCGATCCTAACCTGCACAATCTCAAGAGCGATTCCACACAGGTCTTCGTAGGATTGTGCAAAACATTTTGTTTTTGAAAGTTTTTAAGAAAGCAACAAATCACTCGCGCTGAAGATAGTGCAGAACCAATCTGGATCAAGCTAGGGTCCTTCTCAGTACGCACGTTAACAAACATGATTTCAATCATTAATGGCTTAGCATGCCTCTCTTTCTCTCAAATGATCAAAGTTTTGCAAATCCCGAGGAATTCCTTCCTTTTCATTTTCATCACCACAGTGTTAAAAAAAAGTTTTGAAAAACTTAGGTCATTATAATGAATTCGAGGTGCAGAAGAGTAAGTGAGATGCTTCGCCGTTTCATTCAAATGCTCTGGCATAACTAGCTCAAAGTAGCAATAAGCACGGAAACATGATAGTCGCAGCTGTTTCATTCAGATTTCCTGGTTGCAACTGGCTCCACAGCAGAGACAGACTCAAAAGAAAGCAAAAGGATAATTACAAAACAAAATAATGATATCCGAGGCAACACCCCCAGAATCACCTGATTTCTATACAGTGGGATTGACTCGACACAATAAGACAGATTCTTAAGCAAAAAGACTGACTCAAGGCAATGAGACAGACCCAAAACAAAACAAAGAACTGACTCAACACCCAAGCCAGAAATTACAAAACTATATTCGCAAATGCTCCCAACAGTGCGTGCCAAACGCCACATCTGAAATACACCGAGCGCCGCCCGCAGGTGGTCCAATCCTTGATCACATACTCGCAGTATCCTCGAAGTCTAACAGCTCAGTGGTAACAGACTTTGCTGAGGTAGGTGGGAAGATGGCCTTATTGTCGATCAAATCTTGAACTTCATGGCGAAGGCGGAAACAACCGTCGGTGCTGTGACCGGTTTGCTAGTGGTAGGCGCAGTACAAGGCAGCATCATGTGTAAGAGGGAGATTCTTCGGGAGAGGTCGAGGTTTGAGGGGTTTAAGATGCCCATTTTAGCCAAAATTTGAAATGCCCTAGACAAAGGCATGTAGAGGGCGTGAAAGACTCTGCGCCCTCGAGGCAGGTACTTCGAAGTCTGAGGGTTCTTGCTAGACGCGCTAGCGAAAGGGTCGGTAGGCACTACCTTGGCTTTCTGATCTTTTCCTAGTGTAGGGTTGGGAGCGGAAGGAACTGTTCTGGCATGACGGGGCCTATCCCGATTTTTCGCCTGGCTTGAACTGCCCTCGGCTGGAGTGGGGAAAGCATGATCCACAGCTTTAGTCATGACTGCGAATACTTGCTGCTTATTCATTCCCCCAGCTTTCAAAGCCTCGACTGCCCACAACAGTTGTTCAATGGGATCAACGTCTGCCTTCATCTTATTCTTGCCTTTAGCCTCAGCTTCATCGAGGTTTTGGGTTGCTATATCAGAGCGGAACCCGGTTGTTGTTGACATGTCATTGCCATAGCTTGGGACAGCCTCAGGCTGGCTGAGCTCGATCACAATTCGTCCTAGTAGCGGGGGCTCTTGTGGTATGAAATTCCCGGCATATGGTGCAGCTGGTGGTGAAAGCGACATTCTATAGGCCAGTTCGGCCACAGATCTCGGGAGGTCACCGATCATTCCCATCAATTCAAACGTGGTGGGCTCACGAACTTGAAACAACTGGGGCTCCCAGATCGGGCGTGCGGCGGGCGACCTGGGCAAATATGGTATTTCGACATTGGGCTCATCCCACAAGATGGTTCCTCGGTCCAG
Source organism: Camellia sinensis (assembly GCF_004153795.1). Taxonomy (NCBI): domain Eukaryota; kingdom Viridiplantae; phylum Streptophyta; class Magnoliopsida; order Ericales; family Theaceae; genus Camellia; species Camellia sinensis. The sequence goes on along the minus strand of NW_021024633.1, from coordinate 569,688 downwards.
TGCGGCTGCCATAACCACGATTTCTTTTGAACTCTGTGTCATCATAAGTCCGTTGAACTGAATGGTGATGATGCAACCGGCGATTGACGAATCAGACGTCTACCTTGCCTCAGCAAAGGAGAACACCAAATCTCTGAAACCAAATCTCTGAACTGAAAGGGAAAACAAGCAGCATTTTAGTCCAGACGGAACAGACACAGGCGTAGCTGAATAACTATACTCTACTACTGATCACTGTTCCCCAAAATCATTGCCCCAAAAAACTGAACTTGATACCTGCAGATATAACCGATTTCCCAAAACACTGATACTGATGCCCTCAGGCCTGGTACTAAACTTGCAAACTGGCATGTGCGTTCCTGTAGAGATACATTCTAAAAGCACAAAGCAAGTAAATGAGAACCAAAACACCCCTATGTTGGGGTAGGGTTTCCCTGCCCTATTTTGTCAGGAGCTAGGGTTTCACTACGCACGCAGCGGTTTCACACAACCTATAATCAGGTATGCAACTTGTCCTAACTTGGAATGCTCACTACGGATTTCGCATGTACTAGGTCGAATGGTCAAAAAGGGTGCCCCGGTAAAACCGGGGTTTGTGTTCCCATACTGGCAGAGCCCGCAACCGGTCAGCCTTATGGCACGCTTTGACAAAGCGAGCCTCCGGCAAACCGCTCAGGAATAGCAGATGGCCAACACGGTGTCCTAGGCGCACCAATGCACATGCAATGCAAAGAAACACATAAGTGTAGTCAAAACAAGATATCATGCGTTCGAGTCAAGTTCTCTAAATCCCCAGCAGAGTCGCCAGAAACTGTAGACGTCCCCGAATGTCCCGGGAGGGAGATCCCGTTCTGCTCGTTTGTGGGTCACTACAGTTCGGACTCAAATTGTCACAGTTCTTAATCTGATCTTGCAAAGTGTAGTGCAAGACTGATAAATCACCAAAGAGTCCAAATCTGACAAATCGTTTTTTGGAAAACAGATTTTTTAGAAAGAAGTGCCAAACAAGGACTGCTTTGCCAGATACAGAGTCGCCACCTAAATATTTTTATGGGGGAATTTAGGAAACCCTGACTTGTTTGCCTAAGGCCACGTGTCCGTCAACACCAAAGCTGCCTCGACTCGGGAACTTGGGTACGATTGGGGAAGGTCAGCTATGAGCACCCCCTCTCGCCCGATCCGAAGATCGGCCTCTACTAACAATGACATCTTGTTTTGAAAACATTATACGTTCTTATACCGGTTATTAGCCTAGAATTACTATGTGATACGCACAGGAAATCAAGTATAGACTAAATTGCCTAAGTCGGAACAAAGTATCGCATTTCCGTTTGTTTGGAAAATGGTTTAAATTTTGCTACTCGCGAGTAGACTAAAATACGGATTTCGATGAATTATCCCAATTCAAACAATCCAACCTTCACCCACAGGCATTCATGCAGTTATATCACCTACGCATATAGCCACATGGTAAGCATGCTATCATGTTAACATTCACACTCATGCGAGATGCTAAAGCATAAATTGTTACATCGTACTCCGTGCCAAAACAATGAACTAGTTTGTAATCATATGTATGATCCTAATTCATGTTAAGGTGGCTAATGTATCTCATACAAAATGTCACTAGAATAGGCTTGGCTAATCTATGAATGGCATGTGAGATGCGACAGATAACATGTATTCAAGTTTGATTTGAAATACTATGCAGTTAGTATGATGCGCCGAGCCCGGTGCATGCAATACTGATGAATGATGCACGCATGCATAGCATAAGGATGCTAAATTAAATATGCCCTAGTACTAACCATCAAAGCAGGTAAGTAAAAGGGAGAAAGAAATGGGGGTTGGAAGACATGCACATACTCACCCACACTTATTACAAATTTGCCCTCGCTCGGAGGGACCGAAAGAATAATATAATTTAACTAACTATCAAGCTAATTAAATATTACAGACAATTAACTAGTTAAGCAAATTAACTAAGCTAATTAAGGAGTAAAAGTAGCCTCGCGAAGAGGGCCCAATGCATGCGCGCTCGGTTCCGCTCGGAAACCCACCACCATGCACAAGTTTGCCTCTGTTTCCCCTGCTCTGCTCCTCTGAAAATTGCACAACTCCCAAGATATGCTCCATGGACACTGTGGATCACCACCGACCAAGTGGAAACCCCACCGACCATGTCCGGATGGTCATTGTAGACGCGCCCGCGTGAGGCCTTCGTGCTACAGTTCGGACTCAATTTGCGTCACGATTCTTAATCTGAACCAAAGAGTCCAAATACGGCAAATCGTTTTGAGAAACTGATTTTTTGAAAGAGAAGTGCCAAACATGGACTGCTTTGCCAGATACAGAGTCGCCACCTAATATTTTTTATGGGGGAATTTAGGAAACCCAGACTCGGTGCCAAAGGCCATGTGTCCGTCATCACCAAAGTTGCCTCGGCTCGGAAACTTGGATACGATTGGGGAAGGTCAGCTATGAGCACCCCCTCTCGCCCGATCCGAAGATCGGCTTCTACTAACCATGATATCCAGTTTTGAAAATGTTATGTGTTCTTATTCTATTTATTAGCCTAGAATTACTATGTTATGCACGCAGCAAAGAAATATAGACCAAATTGCCTAAATTGGAACAAACATTGCATGTTTGTTTTGAAGATGGTTTGCTACTCGCAAGTATGCTAAAATGCAGGTTTTGCCACCCTCGAGTGGGCTTTTAGAAAAGATGGTTTTGCCACTATCAAGTGGGCTTAAAACTCACAGTTTTAATGCATTATTCCAATTTAGGCAATTTGACCTTCATCCACAGGCATTCAAGCAGTTATATCACATAAGCAGCTAGCCTCATGGTAATCATGCAATTATGGCAACACTCACACGCATGCAGTATGCTAAAGCAAAAGGACTTACAGAGTACTCCAAGCCAAAACAGAAACTAGTTAGTAATCATATGCATGATCCTAGTTCATGTTAAGATGGCTAATATAACACATGCGGGATGCAGCTAGAATAGGCTCGGCTATCTTGAACATAGCATGTGAAATGCAACAGATAACACGTATTCAATTTGGAATTGAAATACAAATGTAGGTAGAATGATGCGCCGAGCCCGGTGCATGCAAAACGAATGAATGGATGCAAACATGCTATCATACTGTATGCTAATTGAAACATGCCCTAGACTAACCATTGAAAGCTAGTAAATAAAAGGGAAGAAAGACGTGGGGTTGGAAGATATACACACACTCACGCACACTTATTACACAATTGCCCTCGCTCGGAGGGTTCAAATAAATATTACAGTCCGAATAAATAATACTAAATTAACTATTACAGAACTTCTAATTAATTAACAAATTAAATGCAAAAGGAAGGGGGCCACAGCCCTGCCTCGGAATGCGTGAATGATGCATGCTTGACCCATCTCGCCCGGAAACTCGCTGCCATGGCACTGTTGCCTCTATTAACACTGCCCTGCTCCTCTGGGGACTGCCAAAGTTCAAGAGTATGCTCTCTGGATGTTAGGGAATACCACCGGCTAGGACAAAATTCCACCGGCCGAAGGGGATGATCACCGGCTGCCTTTTGATCTATCGGCCATAGATTACTAGCCGGTCGGCACTGTATTGAACCGACCGGCCAAAGCTTCCTGCAGAACCTGCAATTGACAGCAGCAGAGGGCAAGCAGTGTATGGCATGGAATTTTTAGGCAAATATATGCATGGACACACTCCCTATCATGTAATGGACTCAAGGGATGGCCCTCGACCCTCGGGCCATCAATTATGCATTTTGATGCATGATGGCCTAAGAGGCCAAGTTAGCAACTTCGATATCAAATGGAATGCACACACAAAACACAGCAAAGGCCCCAACCTCTATCTTGCTTGATCAAGAGGCAAGGGATGCATGCACAATGTAATGTAACCTAAGCATGCAAGTAAGGCTAATGCAACATGATTATGCAATACATCTAATATGCAATAGGCACACAACCTAAACATGCAAGCATACATGGCATACAACAACATGCGATGATGGACTTAAACTAACATGGATAGCTCGCAAGCATGCCAAAATCAGTGGCCATTAGATGAAAATCAGACAATCGAAATGCGTGCAAACATGTCCAATGCATGGATCGATCCTAAGATACAACACGCAACTCTAACTAAGCATGGAAAATGATGAAACATGGCATATGAACATGCAAATTCCAGCACTGAAGCATGATGCTAAACAGCCCCAAAACATGGAAAAATGGCACCTGATGCATGAGATGAAACCCGCAACTCGAAACTAGGCACACGGAATGACTTACAGCTATACAAAGCATGCATTATTTGATCATGAGGAATGAAGACAGATGCAAGACAGTTCCAAAACATGCATATTTCTAGTTTATAACAAGTCTCAAAAATGAACACAAATAGGGCTAATCTATCATGCAAAAATGGCCCTAAAAGAAAGATTAAACACAAAGGGACAGCAGCTGGCCCCAAATGGCAAAGAGCCCTTCCGCAAAGTTGGAGAGGGGCTCAAAAAAAGGCACTTTACAGTTTACATCAAGCCACGAAAATAATCACAAATAAGGCCAAACTATCATACAAGAAAAGGCCTAAAAGAGGGGTAAAGAGACAAGTGGTAAACAAGATATTTCACAGTTTATGGAAAAGTCCAAAACAGCTCACAAGTAAGCCTAAAATACTATGCAAAAATTGGCCTAAAAGAGAGATAAAGAAGCCAGTGGTAGTAGGAGACCTCAAACAGTAGGAGGTCCTCGATCAAACATGGAAAGGGGCTCAAAATATGACTATTTACAGTTTGGGTCGGAGCCCAAAACAGCTAGCAAGTATGGCTTAGATACAAAGCAAAATAAGGCAAGAAAAGAGGAGAAGAGGACTTACCCTTGAAGACCAATGAACCAGCAGCTCTTGGACCAAATTTCTGAGCCTTTAACCTCTTCAAAACGATCCCAAAGTGCTGGAATGAAGGATGAAGGCCTTGTGCTATGAGGTGTAGGGTAAATGGTGCAAGAACCTTAGGATTTGAAGGGTTTGGGAGAGAGAGATAGGGAGAGAGCTGAGAATTTTTTAGAGGAGAGGAGGAAAATTTTCTTCCTCCAAGTTGTATCTCTCTTCTCTTCTCTCCTTGTGTCCCTCTCTCTTGTGTTATCTTTTTGAGAGAGCTTATGCAAGGCCGACAAGGA
>NW_021024633.1:512679-525653 GCF_004153795.1 Camellia sinensis | reverse complement strand
CGTTTGACATGAATAATTGGGCCAAAGGCCATTGGACATGAATGGTTAGGCCAAAGGCCGTCAGATATGAATGAATTGGGCCCAAGGCCGTTTGATACGTCTAGATATGTAGTCGCTTAATGCATTAGATAGAACTATAAATTGGGCCCAAGGCCGTCTGATGTAATTTTTTCGAATTCTATTCACGTATCCTCTTTATTTGATATTATTCACTGGGCTTTCGCTCACTCTTATTCATGTGTTTTTCGGTGAGCCAAGAAATGTCCAAACCCAGCCTCAGTGAAGTATGTGGAAAAAGGTCCAAGTTTTGAGGAGTCAGCCTTAACGTCTAAAGCATGAGACTAGTTTTTGCCCTTTTGTCCTTTGGCTATATTTTTGCTTTGTGGGTGAGAACGTTGGACCACCTTGTATATAAGTTTTGTTTGACTGACTGCATAACTGAGAGTTCCTGGATATAGATTAACTCTATGAGTATGTGTGAGTTATTATGAAATACTTTTTGAATGATTTTGCTATATTATGTAAGCACCGCTCTATGGACAATTTGTAAGTTTACTTCCATTTGGCCCCTTAACTCTGATGAAACCTGTTTAATTTGGTTTGAGGTTGTAGGTAATTCCTTGATTACTGGTCGGTTATGACCTTAATCCATAAGGGCGGGTTCGGGTCATGACAGTGAGTACTTGGGTTTGGTCCGTTAGGCAAAAATGGGACTGGAAATGGTTTATTGTAGTGTGATTTTTGTGGACAAGTTCTGTGGGTTTTTTTTTTTTTTTTGTGGTTGCACTGCGCTTTAGTTTCTATTAGTTTACTTTTGCGAACGCTGCCTACTTTTGTGTTATGCAATATGGAATCAACTCAAGAATTAACCATAATTTGGGTGATTAGAGCTCCTAGGTGAGTAATTGAACGTTGATTCATAAGTTTGGGGTTGTAATTTCGTGAATTCAAGCTAGATGATGATCAAGAACATAATTTGAGTTAAAATTGATGAATTTGGAGCTTGAATGTACATGCATGTGCATAATTGCCATGACTTCATACATTCAAACATGAATCATGTTGAACAAGAAGAATTGAGCACCAAATCTCACATGCATGCATGATTTTCATGAGTTTCATGATTATAAGTGTTATTTGTACCATTTGAAATAGAGTTGGAGTCAAGAATGTACATGCATGCATGATTGATGAAGATATGGGGTTTGTCTGAAGTTGAATATATGTGTTTTGAAACCCATGAAGAGAACTCAAAATGATTTTGGAAAAAGGACCATGAATTTGAACAATTGGGTCTCATATTCTTATATTCTCATATTATATAATGTGTTTCCATGTTTTTGAACCAAAATCATGAGTTTAGGACCTTTGAACATCAAGTTTGAGCTTCAAGAACAGTTCTGGAAATCCCAGAATTTGGCATGTCCGCTCGAGTGGGGAAAGCGGCGGTCAAGCGTGAAATGTTAGTTCCCAGAACTTTTACAGATATTGATGTTCGCTTGAGCGGGAGAGAGTCACGCTCGAGCGCCAGCCACGTAGTTTGAATTCCAGCTTGAGCATCCGAAGTCACGCTCGAGCGTAAATATGAGGCAACCAATACTTTTGCTGACCAGAGGGGTCTGCTCGAGCAGCCGAAACTGCGCTCGACCGGGGAGCCCTATTTTATAAATTTTGTAAAGTTGATTTAAGTTTTGTTTTCCGTTTTTCATTTCTAAGCACTCTTAGGCATGCATCGAGCATTATAAATGAATGTAGAAGATAAGAAAGAGGCCTAAGAAGAATATGTGAAGTAAGAACGGATTGAATCGTTTGTGACCTATGTGTGTTATGTAATGTGTAAGGTCGAGCTCAAGGGCAAATCCACCAGCAAAACACTGAGTAATATCTTAATGAAGATATTTTGAAGTACGCTATTTGTCCAATTATTTACTCATATTTGAGTTTCGTAAGCTTGTTAATCTGAAAGGTGGACAATATTTGTTATGCCATACAATTGGGCCAAAGGCCGTTGGATGTGAATGATTGGGCCAAAGGCCGATTGACATGAATGATTGGGCCAAAAGCCATCAGATATGAATGATTGGGCCAAAAACCGTTGGATGTGAATGATTGGGCCAAAGGCCATTTGACATGAATGATTGGGCCAAAGGCCGTTGGATGTGAATGATTGGGCCAAAGGCCGTTTGACATGAATGAATGGGCCAAAGGCCGTTTGATACAAATGAATTGGGCCTGAGGCCATTTGATACATCTTGATTTGTAGTCGTTTGATAAACTAGATAGAAACATCAATTGGGCCCAAGGTCGTCTGATGCATCTATTTCAAATTTTGTTCATGTATATTCTTTGTTGATATTATTCACTGGGCTTTCGCTCACTCTCATTCATGTGTCTGTAGGTGAGCCAAGAGATGTCCAAACCCAGCCCCAATGATGTATGTGAGTAACAGTCAAAGTTTTGAGGAGTCAGCCCATACGTCTCACGCACGAGACTTGTTTTCGCCCTTCTGTTCTTTTGTTATATTTTTGCTATGTTGGCGAAAACTTTGGATCACCTTTGTATATAAGCTTTTGGTTTGGCTGACTATGACTTGAATGATCCTGTTGTGTAAAGCTTATATGTTAGCTTCATTTGATGTGGGTTATTAATGAATTTATGTGAAATGTTATGATGTGCCATGTAAGCACAGCTCTATGGACAAAAGTTTTAAGTTTGCTTTCGTCTTGGCCCCTTAACTCTGTTGAAATATATCTAATCTGGTTTGAGGCCGTAGGTAATCTCTTGATTACTGGCCGGTTATTACCTTAATCCATGGGGGTGGGTACGGGTCATGATAGAGTGGTATCAAAGCACGAGTTAATAACTCACACACTTGTCCAATAGAGCAATTAGCATCTAGAAAGGATCTAGGATGCATTCATGTGATAAGTATGAATCTGAAAGCATCAAGAATGTGCTTAAATGCTTCAAGATGAATGATTATATGATATATGTTTGTGATTTACTTGCATTACAAATTATTTGAATATGTATGCTTTTTGGGTATATGCATACTTGTGAATCGTATGTATAAAGAATAATGCAAGTCTAATCAGATGGTGAGAACAAGAGCTGATGAGATAAAGGAGTCTTCTACTGCCAGAATGGATAGAATAGAAAGATTGATACAGAAAATGGCAGAAATATTGAGGCAACAACAACAATGGCAGCAACCACATCCTCCACCTCCACCTCCGGCACCACTTATGCCAGACTTACAAAACGATGACCAAATAATAGCTCTCACCAAAGAGTTCAAGAAAATGAAACCGCCACAGTTTCATGGGGGATTAGATCCGTTGAAGGCCGAAGCATGGGTTCTTGGCGTTGAAAAACTATTTGAAGTGTTTCCTTGTTCAGAGACACAGAAAGTACTTCTAGCCACCTTTATGCTAGAAGATGAAGCAAGAAGATGGTGGATGCTAATGCGTGAGAATCATAAAGACATTGGCTGGATGCGATTCCTGGAAATTTTCTATGACAAGTACTTCCCACAATGTGTCCGTGACAAGAAAGTATCGGAGTTCATGGAACTTAAACAGGGCAGCATGATAGTGGCTGAGTATGAGGCCAAATTTACTGAGTTGGCCAGGTTTGCACCACATGTGATCGATACTGACTACAAGAAAGCGAGGCATTTTGAAGGTGGGCTTCAAGATGATATTTTAGAAAGGGTGAATGTTCTCAAGCTATAAACCTATATTGGGATGCTAGACCGAGCCATAATATTAGAAGCTAACATAGCAAGACAGGCCAAATCAACAACCGACTAGAAGGGTAGTAAAAGGCAGGGCTTCTTTTCGAAGAAGAAATTTTCAAAGAAGCAGAATACGGGCTCCTCGCGTACTTCTAATTCTTCCTGAGATACATCTCCAATTGCAATATTTGTAGTAAAAGGCATCGCGGAGTTTGTTACCGTGTGTCAGAAGCTTGCTTTAAATGTGGTAAAACAGGGCACATGGCTAGAGATTGCAATTAGAATAGTGGAAAGTTAGCTGCTAGCTCCACTGCATCAATCCCAAAATCGGGAAATACTATGAGATCTACTACCACTGGAGATACCGTAAGGCAAGGGAGAGTTTTTGCGCTTGTTCCGGGCGATACACGGAATGCTAAAGCCGTTGTCTCAGGTACTATCTTTATATGTAATTAGGATGCTTTTGTATTAATTGACTCCGAATTGACACACTCTTTCTCTTTCGTAACTTGTGCATTTGCATCTAGACTGAGTAGACCTCTAGAATCATTACCATATTTGCTATGTGTGTCTGCTCCATCTGGGTAATCTGTGTTGTGTGCATCTGTATATTGATTTTGTGACATGCGAATTGGGAATGCTATTATGTATGTAGATTTGCTACCCTTGGACTTTAGACATTTTGATGTAATCCTAGGCATAGACTGTTTAACTAAATATTGTGCCACCATTGATTGTGTAACCAAACGGGTTGTATTTAAACCACCGGAATGAAAAGAAATTGTGTTTGTGGGAAACGAGGTACTGCCTCCACCTTATTTGATATCTGCCAGGAAAGCATGTAAATTGATCAGGAAAGGGTGCCAGGGTTATTTGTGTTGTGTGCTATCTGAACAATCTGTGAATGTTGAATTGAACAGTATCCCTATTGCTAGTGAGTTTCCAGATGTGTTCCCAAATGAATTACCAGGCGAGTTAGTGGACAGGGAGATAGAGTTTACTATTGAAATTGTGCCAGGCACTCAGCCTATTTCTAAGACTCCCTATAGAATGGCTACTGCTGAAATGAAAGAATTGAAGAAACTGTTGCAAGACTTGCTTGAAAAAAGGTTTATTCGACCCAGTACTTCACCATGGAGTGCACCGGTGTTATTTGTGAAAAAGGACGAAACCTTACGCTTGTGTATTGACTATCGAGAACTGAATAAGGTGACCATAAAGAATAAATATCCCTTACCTCGTATTGATGATTTGTTTGACCAATTGCAGCAATCACAAGTGTTTTTCAAAATTGATTTGAGATCCGGATACCACCAGTTGAAGGTAAAGGCAGAGAATGTTAAGAAAACTGTGTTTCAAACAAGGTATGGCCATTATGAATTTCTTGTTATGCTCCTTATGGACCTAATGAACCGAATCTTTAAACTTATCTTGATGATTTTGTTGTGGGTTTTATTGATGATATCTTGATATATTCAAATAATAGACTTGAACTTGAACATGAACATCACTTGAGAACTGTCTTGCAAACATTTAGAGAAAAGAAATTATTTGCTAAACTAAAGAAATGTAAGTTTTGGTTGGATGAAGCTATTTTCTTAGGGCATGTTATCAATAAAGAAGGGATTTCAGTGGACCCGCAGAAAATAGAGGCAATTGTGAATTGGCCTACACCGACAAATGTAATAGAAGTCTGCAACTTCATGGGTTTAGCTGGGTACTACAGGAGGTTTGTGAAAGACTTTTTGAAAATAGCTGTGCCTCTCACCCAATTGACACGCAAAGGGCAACCGTTTGAATGGAATGACAAGAGAGAATTTGCCTTTCATGACCTAAAAACGAGATTGACCACTGCACCAGTTTTGACACTACCATCAAGTATGGAGAATTTTGTGATTTTCAGTGATGCATCCTACAAGGGTTTGGGTTGTGTATTAATGCAGAATGGAGGGGTGATTGCCTACGCCTCTCGGCAGTTGAGGCCACATGAACAGAACTACCTAACACATGACTTAGAATTGGCCGCAATTGTATTTGCTTTAAAAATCTGGCGGCATTATTTGTATGGGGCAAAGTGTGAAGTCTACACAGATCACAAGAGCCTAAAGTACTTCTTTACACAGAAAGAGCTGAATATGCGGCAGAGGAGATGGCTTGAATTGATAAAGGATTACTATCTTCAAATTTTGTATCACCCTGGGAAAGCTAATACAGTTGCTAATGCCTTGAGTAGAAAATCGATGGGGAGTTTGGCTTGTTTACTTACTGAACAGAAGGAGATCTTGCAAGATTTTGAGAAGTCCGAGATAGAAGTGGTATTGTATGAATAGGGCGGATTGATAGCCGCCATTTCAGCTGAACCAGCAATCATTGATGAGATTAAATAGAAACAGGAGGAGGATGAATTCCTTAAAAAGATAGTTGACGAATTTGAAATGAATCCGAGACCGGGATATAGTGTGGTAAATGAGGAGCTGAAATTCCAAAACAGATTCTCCGTTCCAAATATTTCCGAGTTAAAGAGGAGGATTCTCGATGTAGCTCATAAGTCAGCAATTGCTATGCATATGGGTAATAACAAAATGTATCAGGATTTGAAACAAAGCTATTGGTGGCTGTAGACACCCCATTTTTGACCGTACTCAAGACTTGGACGTCATCGTTTGAACACTCGATGATCATCCATGCTCGTGTTCGTTTTGAGTTCTCAGAGGTCTCGGCTACGCGCCTTGCCTCAAGATCTCTCAACTTGTCTGTTTTGTGCTTGGGTGTGAACCAAACACTTGTGTTTTTGCTTCTAAGGGAAGAGGGCAGCTTGTTTGCCATGCCCTCAACCCACTGGCCAAGGCTTGAGGCCACCGGCCCTATTTTCTTTCCATCGGCCAAGTGTGTCGGCCGATCGGCACTGCTTTTGTTTGGCCGGCCATTGTGTTGGTCGATCGGCCATTTTTGCTGGCCGAACCCTGTTCATCTGCTTTTTGCAGATATTTTGTGCCAGCTGGCACAGCTGGCATCCACAATTAACCCCCTCCATACACGTGCATGGAGGGATTTACACCCTTTGCTTAGCTTCTCTTAGAAGCTTTGGAATGAACTTCTATAAAGAGGGAGTTCCTCCTCCCTCCTCAGAGGTTCAGAAAAAATGGTTCTTGAAGGGATAGATATAGTATTGTATTTATTCTTCCTGGTTTAGCCTTGTTTTGTGCCCAAAAAGTGTAGTATTGTCTTACTATTGTACACAAACACACACTAGAACGCCATCCTTGGTTGCTAAGGTGCTAGGAGGTTGATTTCAGTGTTCTTAGGTTAGTTTGAACTCAGAAAACGTGCTGGAGCTTCCTTCTTGAAGAGGTTTTACAAGGGTGAGTTCCTTGCTTTGGATACCCCTTTCTTCCTTAAGCTTTTAGCCCTTCTTGCTTATTGTTTTAAGCTTAACTTATAACTGATAAAAGTTCTGATCTTTCTTGCTTTAGAACTTTGTTTATGGTCATTTTGAAGTTTGGGGTTGTTTCCCCCGTCTTAGGTCTTGTTAGGCGTTGTTTTAGGCCATCCCTTTTGGCCATTGTTCTTGACTTTGTATGACCTCTCAGTGGTGGAGAGGTGGTTTTGAGATCCAAAATAGGAGAGGGTCATCCCCTCTCCTTATTGTCTTGAATGTTAGCATAAATGGCTTGTGTTGTAGCAAGTGTGCTTAACTTGTTTTAGCTTCATTTTAGCAAGTATTTGGTGTTATTTTGCCATGATTTACCTCTGTCTAAAGTTGGTTTGGACCTACCATGCATTCTTTGTATACTTGTCTTGTAATCTCACGATTTGCCCTAACATGTACCTAGCATTTAGACTACTATGCTTGTATGTTTTGGCCCACCTCCATGAAGCTTTTAGCCATGTTGTGACATGCTTAAGCTCTTATTTTGGTCTTCTTGGTCATGCTTGCATTGTTTTGTATAGCTACCATGTAATCTAGCTTGTTAGCTTCGGGTGCTCAAATCATTAGTATACTCTATTTCGACCATTTCAGTGATTTGACATCACTTGTTATGTTATTTCATTCCACATAGTATGCTCATATGCTCGCACTTGTGACTTCTTTAAATGCTTTAAAGAGTTGGTATGTTATGCCTCATGAATGTGTCATCATGTATGCCACCATGCTTAGGCATTTGGGATGCCATCTAAGTGGGTTTTTGGGCTCATTTTGGCATGCCATATCTCTGTTCCCATTGACTTAAAACATGCCATGTTTGGTTGTCTTAGGTGTAATGTAACAACTCTTCAGTAGTCTTGCATGTCTCATGTTTTTGCCCCTTTGTTTTAGCTTGTTTTGGCTTTGGTCATTGCATGTTTTAGGCTTACTTTGCCATGCTTTAGGACTGTTTTGGGTTATGCTTGCCGTATGCTCTTTGTTTTGTGTAGCTTTGGTTCAAGTCCCTTCACTAGTCTTAGGCTTTAAGCCTTGTGCATGCTATGATTATGATTTGTTTATGTGATTTGGCATCACTCCTAGCCTCATTTCAGAACATGCAATGTTGTTACATTTGCACGCTTTTCATTCCTTTTAAGTATTCTCAAAAGTTGCCCTTTGATGCTTAAGTGTTAGGCCAATTACTATACATGTTTGTATGTGATTTTGTCCCTTATCCCTTAGCATATTGGCCGTTGATTTGGGCTTATTTGAGAGCTGTACATATTGGTTTAAGTCCATCCTTTGCATGTTGTTGCATGTTTGCCTTGCATGTTGTTACATACTTGGCCTATTGCATGTTGTTGCATGCTTAAGTTGCATTGCATTTGGCATGCCCCCCCCCCCTTTTGTTAAGTTGCTTTGTGTTTTGCATGCATTGTCCCTTGCATGTTGTTGCCTGCTTGCCTCATATGTTGTTACATGCCTGCCTATCTTTAAATGTTGTCACATGCCTTCCATATTTGCATGCTTATTTAGGTTGCATTGCATTTGGCATGCTTGTTACCTTTAACCTTGCATGGCACGATCATTGACATGCTCATATTGTACTAGTTTTGTTTGCATGTTTACATCCCTTGCCTCTTAATAAACCATGATAGAGGTTGGGATCCTTTATATGTTTTGTGTGCATTTCATTTGACATTAAAATGCACACTTGGCTCCTTTGGCCATCATGCATTAAAATGCGTGATTGGTAGCTCGAAAGTCGAGAACCATACTCATTTGAGTCTTAAACATGATAAGGAGGGTGGTGGTACAAACATTGCCTTGAAAATGCATTTCCATGCTCTGTATGTCCTCTGTTACAGCAAAAACAAGATTCTGCAGGAAGAGATGGTCGGTCGGCCATCTTCAAAGCCAGCCGTCTATGAATTGTTGGCCGAGATCCCCACAAATGGTCGATGACCAGTTCCTCTTGGCCGGTGGCCTTGACTTTCGGCCGGTGACAACCCACAGTGCTCAGAAGGTGATTCAGGAGCATCCTTGAGACTTGCACAATTTTCAGAGGTGCAAAGCAGTGCAAAAAGAGGCAGCATAAGCATGGCGATAGATTTCTGAGCGAAGCCGAGCATGCATGCATTCATCCCTCTTCCCGAGGCTACTTTACTGCTTTCATAGCTTAATTAATTTATTTAATTAGTTAAGTGTTGTGTAATAATTAACTAGCTAGGATAGTTAGTTAATTAGTAGGTTTGTATTATTCTTTCGGTCCCTCCGTCGAGAGGGCGCAATTATGTAATAAGCGTGCGTGTGTGTGATGCATGTCTTCCAACCTCCACTTCTTTCTCCCTTTTACTTAACCGCTTATGATAGTTAGTTCTAGGGCACGTTTCAATTAGCGTCCTTATGCTATGCATGTTTGCATCATTCATATGTATTGCATGCACCGGGCTCGGCGCATCATACTAACTGCATTGTATTTCAATTCTAAGTTGAATACGTGTATCGAATCGTCGCATTTCCCATGCCATTTTAGACTAGCCGAGCCTATTCTATTTGCATTTTGTATGTGATGCATTAGCCATCTTAACATGGACTTCGATCAAACATTGATTACTAACATGTTCTTTGTTTTGGCTCGGAGTACACTGTGAGTGTTTGTGCTTTAGCATCTTGCATGTATGTGAGTGTTAACATGAAAGCATGCTTGCCATGAGGCTATTTGCTTCTGTGATATAACTGCCTACATGCCTGTGGGTGAAGGTTGGATTGTTTGAATTGGGACAATTCATTGAAATCCGCATTTTAGCCTACTTGCGAGTAGCAAACTTCAAACCATTTCCAAATAAACGGATATGCAATGCTTTGTTCCAAATTAGGCGATCTAGTCTATACTTGTGTGTTGTGTGCATCACTTAGTAAATTCTATCTAATTAACCGGAATAAGAACACATATGTTTTCAAAAACTATATATCATGCTTAGTACAGGCCGATCTTTGATCGGGCGAGCGGGGGTGCTCATAGATGACCTTCCCCAATCGTACCCAAGTTCCCGAGCCGAGGCAACTTTGGTGATGACAGACACGTGGCCTTTGGCACGAGTCAGGGTTTCCTAAATCCCCTCCAAAATAAAATATTTAGGTGGCGACTCTGTATTCTGCATAAGCAAGCCAGTGGCACTCTTTCTAAAACAGTTCCAAAACATGTCGATTGGGACCTTGTGATTCTACAATCTCACATCGCACATTGTAGATCAGATAAGAATAACAAACACAATGAAATCTACTGAGACCAAGACTCGGGTGCATCTACAGTTTCTGGTGACTCTGCTGGGGATATGAAACTTTGACCGAATCCATACATCTTGTTTTGATTACACTTACTTCTTGCATGCATTACATATGTGCGCCTCAGACACTGCGTTGCCGATGCCCTATCCTAACGCTTGCCAGAGCCTTTGAGAAAGCTCCATAGGAAACTAACCGTTGCAGCGTCTCGCCGACAGAACACACACACCGATTTTTACTCGGTACCCTTTTGACCATTCGACCTAGTCATATCGGAAACTCGTACTGGAAACCATTTTCCAAGCTAACGGAATGCTTACCCAAAAGTGTAAAGTTCTGAAATCGGCTGTGTGCGACGTAAACCTAGTGTAGACAAGCCGTGGCTCCGTGCTACAGTCGACTGATTTGGTCCACGTTTCTAAATCTAACACAAAGATCAAAATCCGCAAATCGTGTGAGAAAACAATTTGAAAGAATCCAAACAATGACTGCTTGGCTAGATACACACGTGCAACCCTAAAATCATATTTTGGAAAAAATAGGAAACTCACTGGAAAAAATCGTTGCCTAAAAAGGACAGTCGTCGTCATACAAACCAAAATGCTTCGGCTCGGGAAACTTGTACAGGGAAGTTCACTTCGTGAACCACCCCGCGCACCGGTCAGAGACCCGGCTCTACTACCCTGAATCATTGAAAAACATTGATGTTCTATCCGTATTAGCCTAGGTACAATGTGCTTCGCACAGCATACAAGTAAACTGAGTCGCCTGAAGAACAAAACATTAGTTGTTTTTGAAATGGTTGTGGTGCACCCGCAGAGCTTAAAAGCGATTTCACCCCGGGGGGCTTAGAAAAGATGGTTGCCAACACTAGTGGCAAAACAAAACCAGAGTTAATCCAATCCAAATACCCAAACTCACCCACAGCATCAGCATTAAATCACATTACAAATAGCCCTCATGAAGCAGCATATGAGTCCACCACACGCATGCAAGGATCAAACATAAACTACCGATCTCCCAAGCCAAAAAAGAAACTTCATTAAAAGCATGCATGATCCTAAAGTATACAGAAATCCTAAGCAACACAGCAAAATGCAACTAAGCAGCTCGCTAATTCTACAAATGGCATTGAATTACAGCTTAACATGTATCATTTGGGAAATTAAAAACATGCATTGGTAATGCCGAGCCCGGGCATGCAAAACAGATGAAGAATGCAAACAATCACAACGTATGTCTAACTGAAATATCCTAAATCTAACCATCATAACGGATAAATACAGGGGAAGACGTGGGTGGAAGACATACAACACACACCGCACACTTAACAGATTATGCCTCGGCGCAAGGGTCAAATATAACAGTCCCGAAAAAAATATACAGTCCAAATATCTACAGTCAAATAAAGACAAAATTCCTAATAAATAACAATAACAAGAAGCGAAAACGGCGTGCAAGCCCAAGGAACTGCTTGCTCGATGAAAATCCATCGCCGGGTTGCCTTGCGCGAAACCATGGACCCCAATAGCCCCGGTTTGCACCTATCTGAAATGCTGCCAAGTCAGAAGACCGATTCCGATGCTGCAACAGAGACAAGAAGGCATAGCAATGAACTACAAATGTATGCAGCCTCAATCCCGGCCACCAACAGCATACGAGCAATGGCCGAGGAGCGATTGGAAACCATATTTAATAGGGAAATGCAACATGAAAAACACAACGAACCTAACCCATCATGGATGATCCGGAGTTCGGTGACTGAAGAGAATACATTCGTCACGGAGTACAAATGCACTCGTTTCCCGGTCCGGGCTAACCCTATCCCGAACAATGCAAATCATACTGCAAAATGCGACTAAGACATCCCTAACAACACAAGCTATAAAATAGATGTCCAATCGTGCACACGGCAAGCCAACCGAGAAAATGACAAATCCGATCTAAAAAACCTAGTATGCAATAATGCCTGTAAAATGAGAGCCTCAAAATGCCGTGCACACGTCACGCAAACCGAGAAAATGACATATCCAAGCAAATGACAGAGAAAAATGGTTACACTAACATAAAAAGAGCCCCAGCAGCTCACATAAGACGCCGAGGATGAAAAATAAAGTGCCTCCCCCGAAAATTGCCCCCCTGCACAATGGGGGCACGCAAACCCGAGCAATGCAACGCAGCAATAGTAAAATGGCATATAAAATGCAACAATGACTACCAATAGAGAGAAGGCCCACTCGCACCAACATAAGAGGCCGATGATAAAAGAAGTGGCCCGAAACGCAGCACAACGTAACGCAAATCGAGCAAAGGCAAATGAATGCAATATGGCAAAATGTCATATAGAATCACATGACTAAATAACATGAAGAGCCTCACGACACTCAATAAGAGGCCAATGAGAAAATGAAGTGCCCCGAACGCCGTGCACACCGCACGCAAATCGAGGCAATGCATATCAATGCAATATCTAAAAGGCATATAAATGCAACAGACTACAACTAAACAGAAGAGCACTCACGCTACACTCACTAAGAGCCAAGA
>NW_021024633.1:484955-512052 GCF_004153795.1 Camellia sinensis | reverse complement strand
CTTTAACAACATTGAAGAGGGGCCAAAAATAATCCACTTTACAGAACTGTAAAAACCCTAAAAACAAACATAGGTATGGCTAAGCTCTTATGCAAGAAAAAGGGCCAAAAGGTGGCCAAAGAGGCAAGTGGTATATGCACAGCCCAAACTGAAAAATTCCCTTCTACAACATTGAAGAGGGACCAAAAATAAGCATATTTACAGAACTGTAAAAACTCCACAACAGTATACAAACATGCTAGAAATGCAATGCAAAATGAGGCTCAAAAGTGGCTATAACACAAAGTTTACAAAATATTCCACAAAAGGCCAAAGCCCTTAATAAAATATGAAGAATGGGCCAAAATAAGACTATTTTCAGTACTATAAAAAGGCCAAAAACAGAAGCACAATGGGCTGCCAAAGCATGCAAAAATGGGGACCAAAGAGGGGATATAACATGAAGTGGCATATAGAGGTCCCAAATAGTGATGAGCCCTTCTTCAATGTTGAAGAGGGGCTCAAAATAAGCCTATTTTTAGTTTTGTAAAAAGCCCAAAAATGGAAGCATAATGGGCTGCCAAAGCATGCAAGAAAATAGCATTCAAGGAAGATATTGAAGCAAGTGCAAGATGGGGGGCTCAAACAGGGTTGAGCCCTTAAGAAAAGGTGAAAAAGAGCTCAAAATAAGGCCACTTTCAGTTAGGGCCGGAGCTCAAAACAGCAAGCAAGATGGCTAGCGGAATGGTGCAAAAAATAAGCTCAAAAAGAAGGAAAGTGGACTTACCCTTGAAGACAAATCTTGGATGCTTCTTGGCTTGAGTTTGCAGCACCCTTAGGCCTTGGAGAACACCTTCAAACTTTTGGAATGGAGGATGGAAGGGTGGGGGTTGGTGGTGTAGAAGAAATGGTGGTGTAGGACTTGGAGGTTTTCAAGGAAAATGAGAGAAATGGAGGAGAATTTTTGTATACAAAGCTTGAAGACCAATTTTTCTCCCCCTCAAGACCAATGCTTGCAGCTGGTTATAAGGACCAAAAAGGGAGAGACAAGGAGGGGAAAAGGAGGCAAGTCTTCCCCCACAAAATATCCCCCGGATTGAGATATTTTCTGGGGGAAACAACTATACAGCTGTAAAGTGCAAATTGAGAGGATCGTGGCCGGCCAGTTTAAAAGGGAGAAAAAGGTCAACCATCAGGTAAGTGGCCGGCCGGCCAGAAAAAGTGGCTGGCCGGCTAGTTCAAAGGGAAAAAAGTGGCCGGCCACCCCCTAGGATGAAGCCCCAGAAGTTTGCTTTCCAATGGCGCAAACCTTGCATTAAAATTCCTCCTGTAGAAAAAGTTATGCCCTTTTCCGTGAAGCCACGCAATTCAGTCCAACCCGGACTTCAACCAACCACATCTCTCCCCCCCGGACTTGGACTTGGGAGATTCTTGACGTGCACAACACAACCATGTAGTCAAAAACTGGAGAAAGTGAACCAGGAGAGAGAAAAGGCCACTTTTAGGAGGGGTTCAAAAGGGTCACACACAATTACTGGCCGGCCATATGATATTGGTGGCCTCCCTGGTGTGTACAACACAAATATGTGGTTTAGGGCTGGAAAAAGTGGCCTTAGGGTGGTCAACATTGGCTTTCAAGTGAGAAAAACGGGCGACGGAGGGCGATAGAGGAATAAAACTGGTTGTCGGAACAATTACTGGCCTCCCACCCTTCTACGACCTTCTTAGCAGTGAAAATAAGGTCTCCACCAAAAATGAGCCCAAACCGATGCAAAATGAAGGTTCGGGGGCCGAAACGCGCAGCCCGAGGCCCCGAAAATTGGCTGTTAGGCACCGGGAGTGGTGTTCGACCACGAAGTGGGTCTCTCCGACCCCAGTGTCCCTTGAAAGGGAGTAAAAAGGAAGTATGCCAAAAATCAGAGCAAGCGGAGATGGTTAAGCGGTCCCAAACCGAGGCACACGGCCAACGGTCCCAAAAAACCGGAAACCGGGCTCCGAAATGGACAAAATGGCCTACAACCACAAAATGTAGCCCATGGCCACTGAGAGATGGTCTATGGGACCTCTCCCTCCCCTCAGGAAAAGAAACAGAGAAAACCGAGGCAAGGCACAGAAGAGGGTTCGGAAGTCCGGAGGCGGGGTTCACGGCCGCGACTCTGAAACTTCTGAACAAGCACATTATGCAACATCACCAAGCGCTCAATCGGTGACGTCTGAGTCTTAAGGTCGGTCAAAAATGGGGTGTCTACACATAGTTTTTAAAATATTTGCCTCCCCCCTTAGATCCATCCTGGTCTAAGTCAAGTATCCAAATTATTATGAAATTGAGATTGTAATGATTTTGCATAATATTATAAGTTAGAATAAACAAAATAATAAATTTTCAATATTTTCTAATTTCTTACCAAAGATGAAAATAGCGGGATTACAGTAATATCTTATTTTTAAAAAAATTTATTAAGTTAACGTATCCACTTTAAAAAAAAAAGAAGATAAACTACTACATGACTAAATTGATGTCTATTTCTGCTACTCTTTGAACAAATGTATAGATTATATAAATATATATTTAACAAAATTCATTTTATCCCTTAGAGTTTGAAGCCGAAGCATTTTACTCACCTTTGATTCAACTAGCTGAAAATTAAAAATTTATTTTCAAAAACTCAAAACGAATGTAATTAAAAACTCACTACGTTTGGGTAGTGCCGATGTCTTCTGATGATTTAAGAGGAGGAGGATCGACAAGAAGATGACACAGAGGAGTTGGAAGACATTGCGAGTCATTTCTTGCTTTGTTGAACTTGTGTCAATCCTTTATATCTTCATCTCCAATTTATAATGTATTGAAGAGTAACACTCTATAAATAAAAAATTCATATATAATATGAGAAAAAAAAATTTCCTTCTTTTTTTCCTAACCGTGTGGCCCACACGGTGTGGGTCGTTGTCACTTTTATCTTAATGCATTTGGAAATAATAGGGGTTGATTGTGATATACTCCTATCAATGTTACAATAATTGTTTTTTTAATTTTTTTTTATATTACAATTTTGATATATCACTAATATTAGAATATTTTGACATAAGACCTTCCTATAAGACTATTTGTTAAATAAATCCTACATGAATATTATTAATATTTAATAAATATAAATATATTTTAAAATGATAAGCAAAATATGATATAGATATATTGTGGTTATAGATATTTTGTTATGATATTTTTATCAAGTTCTAGCTAACCACGTTGAGCGTATACATTATTAAATTGTTGGGTAAATTAAACTTTAGCTCTTGTAAATTTATATAAATTTTAGGACACTCGGATCATAAGTCAAGTTTTCATAGTTCTAGGGCAATAATCCCAAACTCTATTCTTTTGGGGCTAAA
This sequence comes from Camellia sinensis, assembly GCF_004153795.1. Lineage (NCBI taxonomy): Eukaryota > Viridiplantae > Streptophyta > Magnoliopsida > Ericales > Theaceae > Camellia > Camellia sinensis. The sequence goes on along the minus strand of NW_021024633.1, from coordinate 508,680 downwards.
AGGACAATAAAAATTTAAAATAGGATTAATTACCTAAAAGTCCTATCTACATATTTGGTGGTAGCTTAGGTCTTATTAAAAAGTTTTTGAACCAATAAATCTCATTTAGAGGTAAAAAGACGTTTTGCCCTTTAATTCCCAAACTGAGAATGTTCTCAATTTCAAAACTGAGAATGTTCTCAATTTATAATTATCAAAACTAAGAAATTTTTTAATTTTTTTCTAGTATGAACTAAGAATATTATCAAAACTAAGAAATTTATAATTATCAATTTTGAGAAATTTCTCAATATTTTTTCATGATTAAAATTGAGAATATTATAAATTGAGAAGGTTCTCAATTTCAAAAAAACCCTAGATCTCTCTCTCTTTCTTTCTCTCTAATGGCAGTGGTGTGGCATCTGTGATGGAAAGCAGATCAGGTCGAAGCCCAGTGATAATGCGATCGGTAAATCGAAGAAGAAGGTTGATGGGTCAATAAGGGAGAGAAGAAGCCTGCTGAGAAGAAGCTGGCGGAGGAGAAGAAGAGCACCGTCGCCGAGAAAGCTCCGGCGGAGAAGAAACCGAAGGCTGGGAAGAAGCTGCCCAAGGAGGGCAGAGCAGCTGCCGGAGACAAGAAGAAGAAGATGACGAAGAAGAGCGTTGAGACCTACAAGATCTACATCTTCAAGGTGTTGAAGCAGGTTCATCCGGACATCGGGATCTCGAGCAAGGCCATGGGGATCAGAGACAGTTTGCCTGAAGTTTGTTGGAGGGGTAAATTAGTTTATTAAAAATTAATGGGACCTAAAGGAGCAAATAATTTTATCTAGGATTTAATGGATCATAAGTTCACAAAATGGGACTTGTATGTAAATGGCCCATTAAAATACTATATTACCTCTACGTATATGTCCATGTGTCACCTATATGTTCATGTGTCATCACCGTATTTGTGCACATGTCATTTATTTATCCATTTAATTTGCCTATCTATCCATATCAATACTATCACCAATCATCACTAGTAATCGCCACCATCAGCTATCTCCAAAGACTTTTCAGTTGGCGACTAGTAGTAGTACGGTCCAAATAGAAAAAAAAAAAAAACCTTCAAAATAATAATTTGTTATTCTCACAAAACAATTTCATTAATTATATTCTTATTTCTTACCGAAGAAGAAAATAGGGAGATTACAGTAATATCCTAGTTTTTAAAATTTTTATTAAATTAGCATATCCCCTTAAAAAAATAAAAAGAGGATAAACTAACTACACATTTAAATTGATGTCTATTTGCACTATTCTTTGAACACATGTATAGTAAAATACTAAAAATTATATATATTTATATATATTTTTAGCAAAATTCATTTTATGCCTCAGAGTTTGAAGCCGAAGCATTTTGCTTACCTTTGATTCAACTAGTTGAACTCCAATGGCCTACTATTCTACTTGCCATAGATAGCAGATGCCATTTCTGTTCTCAAATTTGGCAGGTTGAATAGCAGCTGCTAAACATGCCATATCAGCAAATATCGACAGATTTTTGGCTCCAAATTAAGTTGAAAAAACAGAATTCAAACAGTAGAAAACCTCCGAAACTTCATAATCTAACCCAAATTTTGAAAGAGTTGCCAAATTCACGAATTTTAGAATAAACTTCATAGTTTCAAAATAAATCTATAGTCGAATTTCTCAAAATATATCTATAAATTTCACAATTTCAGAATAAATCACAATTTCACAATTTCATAAACGAATTTATAGATGATAAATACTCGGATCGACCTCAAGGGCTTCTTTTTTCGCCGACTGGTTTAACAACAGAGAGAGTGAGAACACTGGTTTTTGAGATTAGCCATCGAAGCTCGGTGATCTGTTTAAGAACAGTAAGAGAGAGAGAGAGAGAGAGAGAGAGAGAGAGAGAGAAGACACCATCTTAGCCGACTGGTTTGAGGACAAAGAGAGAGAGAGAGAGAGAGAAAGAGAGACAGATCAGAGAGTATACTGGTTTGAGGATAGAGAAAGAGACAGAACGAAGAGATTTGACGATAGAGAGAGAGACAGATCGAAGAGTAAACAAATCGGAGACAGATCGAAGAGTAAACAAATCGGAGACAGATCGAAGAGTAAACAAATCGGAGACAGATCGAAGAGTAAACAAATCGGAGACAGATCGAAGAGTAAACAAATCGGAGACAGATCGAAGAGTAAACAAATCGGAGACAGATCGAAGAGTAAACAAATCGGAGACAGATCGAAGAGTAAACAAATCGGAGACAGATCGAAGAGTAAACAAATCGGAGACAGATCGAAGAGTAAACAAATCGGAGACAGATCGAAGAGTAAACAAATCGGAGACAGATCGAAGAGTAAACAAATCGGAGACAGATCGAAGAGTAAACAAATCGGAGACAGATCGAAGAGTAAACAAATCGGAGACAGATCGAAGAGTAAACAAATCGGAGACAGATCGAAGAGTAAACAAATCGGAGACAGATCGAAGAGTAAACAAATCGGAGACAGATCGAAGAGTAAACAAATCGGAGACAGATCGAAGAGTAAACAAATCGGAGACAGATCGAAGAGTAAACAAATCGGAGACAGATCGAAGAGTAAACAAATCGGAGACAGATCGAAGAGTAAACAAATCGGAGACAGATCGAAGAGTAAACAAATCGGAGACAGATCGAAGAGTAAACAAATCGGAGACAGATCGAAGAGTAAACAAATCGGAGACAGATCGAAGAGTAAACAAATCGGAGACAGATCGAAGAGTAAACAAATCGGAGACAGATCGAAGAGTAAACAAATCGGAGACAGATCGAAGAGTAAACAAATCGGAGACAGATCGAAGAGTAAACAAATCGGAGACAGATCGAAGAGTAAACAAATCGGAGACAGATCGAAGAGTAAACAAATCGGAGACAGATCGAAGAGTAAACAAATCGGAGACAGATCGAAGAGTAAACAAATCGGAGACAGATCGAAGAGTAAACAAATCGGAGACAGATCAGAGAGTATACTGTTGTTAAGCTCAAAGTCAAAGACACAGAGAGAGAGAGAGAGAGAGAGAGAGAGAGAGAGAGAGGTTTCCATGATGGAAGAGGAAAAGGGAAGAGGAGAATGAGAGTTAGAGTGAGAGGGAGAGTGAAGACAGAGACACAAAGAGAGAGAGAGAGAGAGAGAGAGAGAGAGAGAGAGAGAGAGAGAGAGAGGATGGCTAGTCTTGTTTGCATCAAGTTTCCTATGAAAAATTCAATAAGAGATCAACTGAATCTAGTGTGGGCACAGATATTATATTATTTAAGAGTTTAACATAACAAATAAATGGTTAAAATTTATTCATAACATACTTTGGAATACACCCTTTTATGTTGCATTACACGAACATAAATTATGTGGGTAACCTCTTGCAAATTTTCAGAAAATTTCCCTGCCTTTGCTTGCCCTTTACGGAAACACCAACCCCCTTGTAAATTTCCAGATAATTTCTGAACTTTTAAGGGGAGTTTGATTTGCTGGAATGAAATTGGATAGAAATGAAATCGAAATGAATCTGGAATGAAATGAAGTGGCCCAACCATGGCATGGGGTTGTTAGGTTTATGAATTGCCTAGAAATTAATTTATGAACTTACTCAGAAGAGTTGGAGCATTGATGGCTAGTCTTGTCTGCATCAAGTCTCCTATGACAAATTCAATAAGAGATCAACTGAATTTAGTGTGGACATAGATATTATACTATTTAAGAGTTTAATATAACAAATAAATGGTTAAGATTTATTCATAACATACTTTGGAATGCACCCTTTTATATTGCATTGCATGAACATAAATTATGTGGGTAACCTATTGTAAATTTTCAGATAATTTCCTTGCCTTTGCTTGCCCTTTACGGAAACACCAACCCCCTTGTAAATTTCCAGATAATTTCTGAACTTTTAAGGGGAGTTTGATTTGCTGGAATGAAATTGGATAGAAATGAAATCGAAATGAATCTGGAATGAAATGAAGTGGCCCAACCATGGCATGGGGTTGTTAGGTTTGTCAATTGCCTAGAAATTAATTTATGAACTTACTAGCATTGATGGCTAGTCTTGTTTGCATCAAGTTTCCTATGAAAAATTCAATAAGAGATCAACTGAATCTAGTGTGGGCACAGATATTATATTATTTAAGAGTTTAACATAACAAATAAATGGTTAAAATTTATTCATAACATACTTTGGAATACACCCTTTTATGTTGCATTACACGAACATAAATTATGTGGGTAACCTCTTGCAAATTTTCAGAAAATTTCCCTGCCTTTGCTTGCCCTTTACGGAAACACCAACCCCCTTGTAAATTTCCAGATAATTTCTGAACTTTTAAGGGGAGTTTGATTTGCTGGAATGAAATTGGATAGAAATGAAATCGAAATGAATCTGGAATGAAATGAAGTGGCCCAACCATGGCATGGGGTTGTTAGGTTTGTCAATTGCCTAGAAATTAATTTATGAACTTACTAGCATTGATGGCTAGTCTTGTTTGCATCAAGTTTCCTATGAAAAATTCAATAAGAGATCAACTGAATCTAGTGTGGGCACAGATATTATATTATTTAAGAGTTTAACATAACAAATAAATGGTTAAAATTTATTCATAACATACTTTGGAATACACCCTTTTATGTTGCATTACACGAACATAAATTATGTGGGTAACCTCTTGCAAATTTTCAGAAAATTTCCCTGCCTTTGCTTGCCCTTTACGGAAACACCAACCCCCTTGTAAATTTCCAGATAATTTCTGAACTTTTAAGGGGAGTTTGATTTGCTGGAATGAAATTGGATAGAAATGAAATCGAAATGAATCTGGAATGAAATGAAGTGGCCCAACCATGGCATGGGGTTGTTAGGTTTGTCAATTGCCTAGAAATTAATTTATGAACTTACTAGCATTGATGGCTAGTCTTGTTTGCATCAAGTTTCCTATGAAAAATTCAATAAGAGATCAACTGAATCTAGTGTGGGCACAGATATTATATTATTTAAGAGTTTAACATAACAAATAAATGGTTAAAATTTATTCATAACATACTTTGGAATACACCCTTTTATGTTGCATTACACGAACATAAATTATGTGGGTAACCTCTTGCAAATTTTCAGAAAATTTCCCTGCCTTTGCTTGCCCTTTACGGAAACACCAACCCCCTTGTAAATTTCCAGATAATTTCTGAACTTTTAAGGGGAGTTTGATTTGCTGGAATGAAATTGGATAGAAATGAAATCGAAATGAATCTGGAATGAAATGAAGTGGCCCAACCATGGCATGGGGTTGTTAGGTTTGTCAATTGCCTAGAAATTAATTTATGAACTTACTAGCATTGATGGCTAGTCTTGTTTGCATCAAGTTTCCTATGAAAAATTCAATAAGAGATCAACTGAATCTAGTGTGGGCACAGATATTATATTATTTAAGAGTTTAACATAACAAATAAATGGTTAAAATTTATTCATAACATACTTTGGAATACACCCTTTTATGTTGCATTACACGAACATAAATTATGTGGGTAACCTCTTGCAAATTTTCAGAAAATTTCCCTGCCTTTGCTTGCCCTTTACGGAAACACCAACCCCCTTGTAAATTTCCAGATAATTTCTGAACTTTTAAGGGGAGTTTGATTTGCTGGAATGAAATTGGATAGAAATGAAATCGAAATGAATCTGAAATGAAATGAAGTGGCCCAACCATGGCATGGGGTTGTTAGGTTTATGAATTGCCTAGAAATTAATTTATGAACTTACTAGCATTGATGGCTAGTCTTGTTTGCATCAAGTTTCCTATGAAAAATTCAATAAGAGATCAACTGAATCTAGTGTGGGCACAGATATTATATTATTTAAGAGTTTAACATAACAAATAAATGGTTAAAATTTATTCATAACATACTTTGGAATACACCCTTTTATGTTGCATTACACGAACATAAATTATGTGGGTAACCTCTTGCAAATTTTCAGAAAATTTCCCTGCCTTTGCTTGCCCTTTACGGAAACACCAACCCCCTTGTAAATTTCCAGATAATTTCTGAACTTTTAAGGGGAGTTTGATTTGCTGGAATGAAATTGGATAGAAATGAAATCGAAATGAATCTGGAATGAAATGAAGTGGCCCAACCATGGCATGGGGTTGTTAGGTTTATGAATTGCCTAGAAATTAATTTATGAACTTACTAGCATTGATGGCTAGTCTTGTTTGCATCAAGTCTCCTATGACAAATTCAATAAGTGATCAACTGCATCCAGTGTGGGTACAGATATTATACTATTTAAGAGTTTAATATAACAAATAAATGGTTAAGATTTATTCATAACATACTTTGGAATGCAGCCTTTTATATTGCATTGCATGAACATAAATTATGTGGGTAACCTATTGTAAATTTTCAGATAATTTCCTTGCCTTTGCTTGCCCTTTACGGAAACACCAACCCCCTTGTAAATTTCCAGATAATTTCTGAACTTTTAAGGGGAGTTTGATTTGCTGGAATGAAATTGGATAGAAATGAAATCGAAATGAATCTGGAATGAAATGAAGTGGCCCAACCATGGCATGGGGTTGTTAGGTTTGTCAATTGCCTAGAAATTAATTTATGAACTTACTAGCATTGATGGCTAGTCTTGTTTGCATCAAGTCTCCTATGACAAATTCAATAAGTGATCAACTGCATCCAGTGTGGGTACAGATATTATACTATTTAAGAGTTTAATATAACAAATAAATGGTTAAGATTTATTCATAACATACTTTGGAATGCAGCCTTTTATATTGCATTGCATGAACATAAATTATGTGGGTAACCTCTTGTAAATTTCTAGATAATTTCCCTGCCTTTGTTTTCCCTTTACGAAAACACCAACCTTTTATAAATTTCCAGATGATTTCCAAACTTTTAAGGGGAGTTTGGCTCCGTTTAGTAGGGCTTATTTTCAGCTTATGTCAGTTTTTAGCTTAATTTAAGTTATTTTGATGTGTTTGGCTCAACTTAGCAATACAACTTATAACTTTTTGTAAGTCAAAAATTAACTTATTCTTTGAGTGGGGGAGGAGAAGCTTAATTTATAAGTCAAAAATCAGCTTTTGTTCACAACTATAAGTTATAAGCTGTTAGACTATAAATTATAATCACTTTCCCATAGTTCTACCAAACGGGCCTTTTGGTTTGCTGGAATGATATTGAATAGAAATGAAATTGAAATGAATCTGGAATGAAATGAAGTGGCCCAACCATGGCATGGGGTTGTTAGGTTTGTCAATTGCCTAGAAATTAATTTATGAACTTACTAGCATTGGTGGCTAGTCTTGTTTGCATCAAGTCTCCTATGACAAATTCAATAAGTGATCAACTGCATCCAGTGTGGGTACAGATATTATACTATTTAAGAGTTTAATATAACAAATAAATGGTTAAGATTTATTCATAACATACTTTGGAATGCACCCTTTTATATTGCATTGCATGAACATAAATTATGTGGGTAACCTCTTGTAAATTTTCAGAAAATTTCCCTGCCTTTGCTTGCCCTTTATAGAAACACCAACCCGTTTGTAAATTTTCAGATAATTTCTAAACTTTTAAGGGGAGTTTGATTTGTTGGAATGATATTGGATAGAAATGAAAATGAAATTAATTTGGAATGAAATGAAGTGGCCCAACCATGGCATGGGGTTGTTAGGTTTGTCAATTGCCTAGAAATTAATTTATGAACTTACTAGCATTGGTGGCTAGTCTTGTTTGCATCAAGTCTCCTATGACAAATTCAATAAGTGATCAACTGCATCCAGTGTGGGTACAGATATTATACTATTTAAGAGTTTAATATAACAAATAAATGGTTAAGATTTATTCATAACATACTTTGGAATGCAGCCTTTTATATTGCATTGCATGAACATAAATTATGTGGGTAACCTCTTGTAAATTTTCAGAAAATTTCCCTGCCTTTGCTTGCCCTTTATAGAAACACCAACCCGTTTGTAAATTTTCAGATAATTTCTAAACTTTTAAGGGGAGTTTGATTTGTTGGAATGATATTGGATAGAAATGAAAATGAAATTAATTTGGAATGAAATGAAGTGGCCCAACCATGGCATGGGGTTGTTAGGTTTGTCAATTGCCTAGAAATTAATTTATGAACTTACGCAAAAGAGTTGGAGCATTGATGGGTAGTCTTGTCTGCATCAAGTCTCCTATGACAAATTCAATAAGAGATCAACTGAATCCAGTGTGGACATAGATATTATACTATTTAAGAGTTTAATATAACAAATAAATGGTTAAGATTTATTCATAACATACTTTGGAAAGCACCCTTTTATATTGCATTTCATGAACAGAAATTATATGGGTAATCTATTGTAAATTTTCAGATAATTTCCTTGCCTTTGCTTGCCCTTTACGGAAACACCAACCCCCTTGTAAATTTCCAGATAATTTCTGAACTTTTAAGGGGAGTTTGATTTGCTGGAATGAAATTGGATAGAAATGAAATCGAAATGAATCTGGAATGAAATGAAGTAGCCCAACCATGGCATGGGGTTGTTAGGTTTATGAATTGCCTAGAAATTAATTTATGAACGTACTCAAAATAGTCGGAGCATTGGTGGCTAGTCTTGTCTGCATCAAGTCTCCTTTGACAAATTCAATAAGAGATCAACTGAATCCAGTGTGGACACTGATATTATACTATTCAAGAGTTTAACATAACAAATAAATGATTAAGATTAATTCGTAGCATACTTTGGAATGCACTCTTTTATGTTGCACTGCATGAACATAAATTATGTGGGTAATCACTTGTAAATTTCCAGATTATTTCCCTACCTTTGCTTGCCCTTTATGGAAACACCAACCCCTTTGTAAATTTCCAGATAATTTCCAAACTTGTAAGGGGGGTTTGATTTGCTGGAATCATATTGGATAGAAATGAAATGGAAATGAATCTGGAATGAAATGAAGTGGCCCAACCATGGCATGGGGTTGTTAGGTTTGTCAATTGCCTAGAAATTAATTTATGAACTTACTAGCATTGATGGCTAGTCTTGTTTGCATCAAGTTTCCTATGAAAAATTCAATAAGAGATCAACTGAATCTAGTGTGGGCACAGATATTATATTATTTAAGAGTTTAACATAACAAATAAATGGTTAAAATTTATTCATAACATACTTTGGAATACACCCTTTTATGTTGCATTACACGAACATAAATTATGTGGGTAACCTCTTGCAAATTTTCAGAAAATTTCCCTGCCTGTGCTTGCCCTTTACGGAAACACCAACCCCTTTGTAAATTTCTAGATAATTTCTAAACTTTTAAGGGGAGTTTGATTTGCTGGAATGATATTGGATAGAAATGAAATTGAAATGAATCTAGAATGAAATGAAGTGGCCCAACCATGGCATGGGGTTGTTAGGTTTATGAATTGCCTAGAAATTAATTTATGAACTTACTCAGAAGAATTGGAGCATTGATGGCTAGTCTTGTCTGCATCAAGTCTCCTATGACAAATTCAATAAGAGATCAATTGAATCCAGTGTGGACATAGATATTATACTATTTAAGAGTTTAATATAACAAATAAATGGTTAAGATTTATTCATAACATACTTTGGAATGCACCCTTTTATATTGCATTGCATGAACAGAAATTATGTGGGTAACCTATTGTAAATTTTCAGATAATTTCCCTGCCTTTGCTTGCCCTTTATGGAAACACCAACCCCTTTGTAAATTTCCAGATAATTTCTAAACTTTTAAAGAGAGTTTGATTTGCTGGAATGATATTGGATAGAAATGAAATTGAAATGAATAGGAGGGAAAAAGTGGGGGGAAAACCAACCAAGTTTCCCTCCAAAATGGCAACCCCCTCCCGGATACCAAATCTGGGGAAAATGAATACATATTTGTAATGTACCAACCCTGAGGATCATGGCCGGCCAGTTTTCCAAGTTGCAGGTGGCCGGCCGGCCAAGGGTCAAAAAGGTCAATGAGAATTAGTAGCCGACCATATGATATTTGTGGCCTCCCATGTGTGCACAACACAACCATGTGGTCAAACACTGGAAAAAGTGACCCAGGAGAGAGAACAACCCACTTTTAGGAGGGGTTCAAAAGGGTCAAGCAAAAAAAGTGGCCGGCCATATGATATTGGTGGCCTCCCAGGTATGTACATCACAAATATGTGGTTTTGGGTGCAAGAAAGTAGCCCTAGGGTGGTCAACATTGGCTTAGAAGTGAGAAAAACGGGCGTCGGAGGGCGCCGGAGGAATATAACTGGTTGCTAAAATAGTTGCTGGCCTCCCACCCTTCTACGACCTTCCTAGTGATGAAACAGAGGTACCTGCCAAAAATGAACGAAAACCGATGCAAAACGAATGTTCGGGGGCCAGAACGCGCAGTTCGGGGCCCCGAAAACTGCCTGTTAAGCATCGAAAGTGGCATTCGACCACGAAGTGGGTCTCTCAGCCCTCAGTGTCCCTCGAAAGGGAGCAAATAAGAAGTACGCCAAAAATCGAAGTAAACGGAGGTGGTTAAGCGGTCCCGAACCGAGACACACGGCCAACGGCTCCGAAAAATCGGAAACCGGACTCCAAACGGGCAAAATGGCCTACGACCACAAAACGTAGCCTACGGCCACTAAGAGATGATCTACCAGACCTCTCCCTCCCTTCGCGAAGAGAAAATAGGGAAAACCGAGGCTGGTTCGCAAACCGAGGCAAAGCATGAAAGTGTCCGGAAGTCAAGAGGCAAGGCTCGCAGCCGAGACTTTGAAACTTCTGAACGAGCACATTATGCAACATCACCAAGCACTCAATCGGTGATGTCTGAGTCTTAAGGTCGGTCAAAAATGGGGTGTCTACAATTATGAAAGATTTATCTGGTACCATAAAATATGGCTTGTTTTATAATAAGTATCCTGTAGTACTTGAAGGTTACTGTGATGTCGATTGGAATACCTTGTCAGGTGATTCATTATCAACCACTGGTTACTTATTTATATTGAGAGGTGGTTCTATAAGTTGGAAATCAAAAAAGCAAACCATTATTGCTAATTCAACAATGGAGGCTGAGTTTATTGTTTTAGCTACAGCTAGTGAAGAAGCAAATTAGTTAAGAGATTTGTTAAATGAAATCTCTTGTTGGGAAAAATTGATTCCACCTATATTAATTCATTGTGATAGCACCGCAACAATTGGTCGAGTTAATAATCGTTATTATAACGGTAAATCCAGACCTATCAAAAGAAAACACGGTACTGTGAGATCTTATATGAATAATGGCATCATAAATGTGGATTATATTAAATCTGGTGATAATTTTGCTGATCCATTAACTAAGGTCTTAGCAAGAGATAGAGTCTGGAATACATCGAGGGGAATGAGGTTGAAGCCCATTGAATATAGCAGGAGCCATGTATGAGGATACATAACCCAGGGACCAGAGATCTTGTAACTGGGTTCGATGAGAAAAACGATCATATGATGGCCGTGAGAAATGCACTAAATTACTTTTTACCCATCCCTATGATGTAAGTACATTTATCCTGTAACGTTGTAGAGGCTGAGTTATTAAAAAAACTCTTAATGAATTTCTGTAGCTCTTATTGAGTGGGGTGTCATAGTTACAGGAGCACCCTTGACAGAATTCACCTATGTGAGTGTGGTAGTGAGGCTGCTACCTATGAGATTTGGACTAATTCTCAAACACACTCATAAATCCTGGGATCACACAAGGCCGTAACATGCTGGCTTTTAAAGCTTATATGAACACCTGGAATATTATGTGTGTGCAATAATTATTTATTTCCCTTAAGCGGTCATAGTTCAATGCTGAGCATACTATTGGCTCTGGAGTAGATATTATTGTTTCACTAATGGAGGTTCAATGCAGAGCACACCTACCATGATGCATAATATCCTTATTTGCCTAATAATCTCAGTTTTTGTTACCTGTAATATTAAAATAGGTGGGGGAATGTTAGCAGGTATTTTAATATTATAATGTGTTATTGGTTTCCTTCATGTCTTATCCTTTCAAGTCTTCCTAGTCTCTCTATTCCTATCCATCCAAATCTTCCAAGATAAGGTTTGTCAAGACTTATCCATTCCAAGTCTTCCTAGATAAGCTTCCAAGGTCTTGGTCAAGTCTCTTGTTATCTTATCCACCAAGAACCTTGCTTATTAAGTTTCCTTTCTATATATATTGAACTTATGTCATATCTTAGAACATACGAGAGAAGAAGTTTTGGTTGTGTTGTTATGTCTTGAGTGAGATTATCAGGCAAATAAAAAGGGTGTGTGTGATAAAGTTTTGGGTTCAACCAATTGTGCTGTATTGGTGAACCATACGACTTAGTCAGGCTGTTGTATCCTGGGGGGGACAAGTCAAGGTTTTTTCTGCTACATCGGTGTGAGGCTTTGCCTAACCGCAGAGGGCTTGAATCTCCTTAAAGAGAGCAAATTTCCCGCGCCTCAGCCCTTTCAATAATTATTGTAATTTCTATTATTTGTATTTTGTAGTGTTTTACTTGTAATTATCACCAACATGTTTGTTGTTGTTTTTGTTGATGATGATGATGATGATGATGATGGTGAAACAAATTGCAATAACTATGTCCAGTAGATAAATTCAACACAACACAATTTATTTGTCCAGATCTGTGAAAAATGACACAGATATTTAAACAGATAGATTATATATATGTGTAAATCTAACAGATAGGTGTTAATTTTGACAGATAACAAAAAAATCTAAGTTGAAATATGTGTTAAATTTGGGCAGATAGAATTTTAACAGATAGGTGTTAAATTTGAATTTTTCTTTGTATCAATAAATTTTGTTTGTTGTTGAATTTGAATAGATAAATTAGGCACAGACATAATTTTATTTGGACAAATATTTAAACAGATGAGAAATTTGAGTTGAAAATATTAAAAAATTGAACAGATAGGAAAAAAATAAGCAAATACAGATATATTTTGAACAGATAAGAAATAAATTTGAACAAATAGGAAAGATTTTGAACAGATAGTGAACGAAAGTCCACAGATAAAAAAAATTAACAGATAAATGAAGAGTAAAATTGAAAATAAATGTCTTCTAAAACAAACAAAAAGATTTCTTACCAAATTATTTCACAAAGAGTGAATTTCTCACTAATATAAAATATTTGCTAAACCTATTACTTTATACCTTTCTTAAATTGAATTTATCATCAATTTTTTCTAATTATTAATATTTATAAAGTTTATTATTATTGATATGCAATTAATTTTAAAGAACTAGTCTAGCTTGTATTTTTTTCTATAATAAATATATAATATATTTTACACGCATAGCTGTGTTTTACTCTCTTGAATTTTTTTTGTATTTATGTGTGTTTCTGTACTTAAATGAAGAAAGATTCTTAATTCAGTGGAAACCTTTTTTTTCAAAATTTCTAACATACATGGGAGAAATATATTACAAGTCATTGTATCTGATTTCGGGAGAATTCTATGGTATATCTCTATTTCTCAGTTATGATTTTTGTAATCTTTGGTTATAATGTTACTTATAACTATTATAGTATTAATTATGATTTATTTGGTTATAATATTACTTATAACTATTATAGTATTAATTATGATTTATTTGGTTATAATATTACTTATAACTATTATAGTATTAATTATGATTTATTTGGTTATAATATTACTTATAACTATTATAGTATTAATTATGATTTATTTGGTTATAATATTACTTATAACTATTATAGTATTAATTATGATTTATTTGGTTATAATATTACTTATAACTATTATAGTATTAATTATGATTTATTTGGTTTTCTCAGTTATGATTTTTGTGATCTTTGGTTACAATGTTACTTATAACTATTATAGTATTAATTATGATTTATTTGGTTATAATGTTACTTATAACTATTATAGTATTAATTATGATTTATTATGATGTTAGTTATATTTTAATTATGATCCAAAAGATCTTTAATTATGCTTCAGGTGATGTTTGGTTATAATTTTTTTTATTTATTAGGATTTAGTTATGATATTTGTTATAAGTAAGACACAAATATTACAACTTGCATATGATATACACTCATTACTCTTGAATTCGGGACAATCAAGATGAATAACAATACAATTACCCTAAAGCAAAATCATTCAGCAATACAGCTACAAAAATCTGCAAGATTAATTAATTTTTTCACAACATATAATGTTAGTGGAAGGCTTCAATCAATTTTATTCTTTTAAATTAACAAGTGACAGAAACGAAACAAATATTGAAGCTAAAACAATTATTTGGGATATGAGATTTAGCTTCAAATTGACATTGTGATGGGTGCTTCCTCAATCATATAAGAGATGATACGATTATACTTTAAACCATTTCGGCCTTTGGAGTAACATTTGCTTATTAGATGGATACTAATCTTTTTGAGTTGCTAACTCGTCACGAGCTTTGATTGAATGTGTGATTCTGCAAACATTGAACATTGGTTTTTGGATAGTAAAATTTCAATGTTTAAGATAGCTAAATTTCTCATTTTCAAGCAATAAATATTCAAAATTAAAGGATAAAATTGCAAAATATTTCCCACTATTATTTATTGCATTAAAATTGATAACTATTTATTATTTTGGACCGGTACTGTAGGGCTATTTGGTGTAGCATATCTAATCAAGTATAAGGAAAATTATTTCACCTTGTAGAATTGTGGTTGATTACAAAAAAAAAAAAAATAGAAACCCACAAAGGAAATCGAATGTAGATCTCAAAAGATCCCTATTTGAATGACAATTGACCACACCACATACATATATATAAACTAAGAGTCATTTTTTGGATTAGTGCCCCATATGTGCATTAATTTTAAAGTTTTGGAGGCAGAGGAATTACTAAAACATGTGGTAACTACAAAGAAAATCTTAGAACAAATAGCAAAGCAGGATGAGCCTTAAATTGGCTTATATGTTTGTTTTTTTTTTTCTTCCTGATATTGGCATATGAATAAGACAATAATAAAGGTTTCCCATCAATTTTATGCTTTTCGGTTGCAAAATTTTAAAAAATAAATAAATAAAGGCACATAGACATTTATCTTAATTTTATTATGTAATCAACCTCTTTTGGATGCTCTGTTTTTGTATAGGTGGGTCTATGTGTACTGAGTTCTCATGATTTCCTGTCCTTGTAAATTTCCAGATAATTTCCTACTCTAGGTTCAATTTGTAACATTAGTCTAACTATAGATAGATGAAAGCAAAAGAGTCTAAGATCAGGATTTGAATTTGTGTACACTATGATAAAGTTTTGCCAATCCGATCAATCAATTCGTTTATGGGATCTTAGAAATGAAATAAGATGATGTTGTGAAACGAAGGGCCATATCATCTGCATACAATGCGGATGTGCTGTTTGTAAGCATGACGACACCTTTCAGTTCTAGTTTTTTAGGTTGAATTCTATGTAGAACATCGTGTGATGTGATATTAGAGCTTTGATTTTAGGAGATATGTTAGTGTGACTCTACAACTTGATTGCTGACGGGACAATTTTTTTAATTTTGGTTTTTTTGGCAAATTAAGTATTAGTAGTAGAATTAATTGAAGTATTTTTCTGACTGTTTTTGTAGTCATCTGTTAATCTTCAAGCTTTGTTTCTTGTCCTTGCTTCTTTATTTGAAATGTCAATTGAACCTCAAACAATTGTCTAATTTCTTCTTTGGTTTGCTAAGCCTCTGTTTGGGAAGATGCTTTTTGGATTTTTTTGGCTAAAATAGCCACAAAAGACAAAATAGGCTATTTTGGTCACAACAAACAAAACATCACATCCAACCCATAATCATTACACTCTTCTCTCACAAAAAAAGTCAAAAAAGTCAAAAATCAAAAAGTTCTTCCCAAACCAAGCTTTTTAGCCCAAGCTAAAATAGCCAAAAAAGCCAAAAAACTAAAAAGCCAACCCACTTCCCAAACGAAGCTTGAAACAATTTGCCCAGTCAACTATAATCGGAAAAATTGTTTTAGAAACGAAGTCCCTACTGTCTATAGTTATATGTCACCAATTTTTATTCACCATTTTAATATTATTGGGTACAAGCTTAATAACTAATTACCTAAGACTAATATCAAATCGAGGCTAAGTTACGGTAGATGAACCCACTAGACAAGTCTCGTCAAATATTCTAACACAAACCATAACTTAATTCATGACTCCCAACATCATTAGGGATTCTTCTAACTATATAGTTAGCTAGCAAGACAAACTTGCAAAATGGGTATTGGAAGACGGGGGCGTAGCTATGTTGATGGTAGTGGTGTCAGTTGACACCACTGAACTTCAAAATTTTGTTAAAGGGTATATGTAAATTCTATATAAAAGTTTTGAGTATTAACAAATTGAACCCAATAGATCTAGAAATAAAATACTAAGTTTTGAAAGTTTACAAATTGACCCCAGTGGAGTTAAAAACAAAAATCAAACCTTATGTTGCATTTTTAATCTTCTATAAATAAATTCATAATTTGTTCATGTTAGAGACTTATTCCATAGCATTTTTTTTTAAACCACTCAAGTTGAGTTCATATGATCTAGGAACTACTCCATTTATGGCCAATTAGTATCATAATGCAATCTATTTTGTTTGTCTTTGTACCCCTTATTTGTTGATTTGTTTGCCTATTTATTTGAGATTTGTCCCACATCACTTCTCTAAAGTACCCAAGTTTGATTCATCCACATCTTCTCTAAATCACCCAAGTTTGAATTATATAATTTAAAGACTACTCTACACATAACCAATTGATTTTGTGTTAGACGTCTCAAATAATTCTAACAGTTAGTTATGTTGCATTTATCCTTGAATAATTCTAACAATTTGTTCTCCTTGGAGTCTCGACGATATAGTTCTCTACCGACCATTGTAGTGTTTATTCTTATAAAATGTATCATTTTTTTTTTGAAATATTAAGATTTTTTTAATTTAGTAATTTGAATTATTTTTTCAGTGTAATCGAAAATATATATATTATTTACAAGTATCATGTGAATGCTAATATTATTAATAGGTTTTGTAGAACTAAAAATACAAAATAATAACATTAATGATGAGTTGTTAAATGACACCATTGATTGAAATTCCTAACTACGCCACAGTTGGACGATCTGTTTACTAACTGTCCTTCATTGTCCTACTTATATATAAAGTAAATTAAATGGTTTTTTGGTTGGTGCTACTATCTGTGGATTGAATTTGGTGCTGGACTGATAACAATGTTGAATTTGACATACCAGTGGACCCAAAAATATAAATTTTATTGATCACACTTAAGTACATAAAACACTTCTACACAATCACACACTAATATATTCAAACTTACTCTTAGATTTTGTATCTTCCTCACACAAAACCTTGAGACACCGCACACTAAATCACTTTTGTAATGATTGACCACTTAATTACTCTTCTTTCACTCAATTACTCAATTGTCTAATACATACACTCATCTCATATTTATACTAATAAGGAACTTTCTAGAATATATTCATACTTTCACTATATTCTAGAACTTTCTAAACTACTCTAATATATAATAAAGTTTTTTTTTTATGTTTTTCTAAAATATTCTAGAACCTTCCGAAATTTTTTAAATTTCTCCAAACTTTTCTAATGTTCCGGAACCTTCTAGGATGTTCTAGAATCTTTCGGATTTCTCTACGTCTTTCCAGAGTCTTTTAAATCTTTTTGGAATCTTCTAGATTCATGTGAAAACTTCTAGAATCTTCTAGAGAGTGAGCGGAGTTAGTAATGACTCTCAACAAATCTGAGGTAGAAAAGGCATCCCAATTAGTTTTCCCTATATTGGTGATTTGTGTGCATATTCACATTATTAATTCCCATGCTAGCCTTGATAGATACCCGTCCGGTAAGACACTCGACAATGTATCTTGCCCAAAATATTAAATAAAACAAACAAACTAGTTTCTAATTTTTTTCAAAAAATAATAATAATAATTAAAAAATAATTCAGAAATAAGTTTTAAAAACTCAACCAAACAGAGGATGTGGTTGATCCTGGTAAATTTTCAGATAATTTTCTTTCCCTTGATAGACTCTGTCCTTGAGAAAAACACTAACACTGTGTTTGGTTGAGGGATTTGAAAAAGAATTTGGAAAGGGAAATGAAAAATGAAGGTGAAATGTAAATAAAATATGACTACATTTTATCTAGTTTCACATACATTTTCCTTTTCCTTTTCCAAATTCCTTCCCAAATTCTCCAACTAAACACAGCGTAAGGGTTAGTGAACCCTTTGTTAGGATTAAACACACTCACTAAATGATCAACAAGCAATCACACACACAAATGAGACACAAATATTTACGTGGTTCGGCCCAATGCCTACGTCCACGGAAGAAAGAGAGAATGCACTATAACAGAGCAAAAATACAAAACAGAGGAGGAGGAGTATCTCACTCTCTCTACTTAACTCAGAGCTCTCATACACTTCTCACAACTCTCTCTTTTTCTTCACTTTCTGATCAATTCAGCTCACAGCTCTCCCTATTTATACACAAACGAGAGAGTCCAAAAACAAATTAATCTCTGCTTGCCAACTTCTACTTGCCAACAACCAACTATCAAAATAAATGGCAAGCCACTCTAGGTTTGAAAAACTTCAGCAAATCTATATTGATAGCCTCCATACTTGACTTCCATTATAGCCAAGTTCACATTGGTGTGGATATTCAACAATTCTTCCCTCCACACCTATGGGGAGTAGACTTCTTTGTCATGACCCAAACCTGTCCCTATGGGTTTAGCATCGTAACCAACCAGTAATCTTCGGATTACCAAAGGCCTTTTGGCATAATAACATATAGTAGGGGCTGCAGAAGCAAATAATCAAGACATACATAGCCTATAGAGTTGTGCGGACATACATGAAACAGATAACTTAAAACTTCACAACAGTGTTACAAACTTTACACATCATTTCCCAACTTACAATATTAGACATTCTGACCAACACAACATAGTATAAACATAGCCTATCATGTTTACAAAAACAGCCATGAAACTTGACTTCAATCGGAACTTCCTCGAGAGGCACAATGGTTGGCTGACAAAACTGAAACTTAGGCCGTCAATTCTGGGCCTGGTCACGTGCCTGCTCACCTACATACATAAAATAAACAGTGAGCGACAGCCTAGTGAATAATAACAAAGTAAAGACTTTAATGAATGATGTCCACAACTTGGCTCACAACATTTCAGGATCATAATCAGATAGTGACATAGAATCATAGTCTTATCGTTGTTCAATCATGTGTGGTACATCCATTAGCTTAAACATGTCTCTTTGGTCAAGCATATCAAGTTCCATAAAGGAACCTCCGGTACCGGGTAACATATCTCATACGTGGGCCACGATATTATTTCCCCCGGGCCACGGTATTGTTTCCCCCAGGCGTGGGCCTAGATCTCGGTATTATTTCCCCTGATCTCGGTATTATTTCCCCCGAGCAAGGGCCTGGACCTCGGTATTATTTCCCCCGGGCAAGGGCCTGGGCCACGGTATTCTTTCCCCCGGACGAGGGCCTCATGACCATAAGCCACAGTATTACGTCCCCTAGACGAGGACCTCTGCTAAGGATACCACAATTTCGTTTCAAAGAAAATTGGACAATCATTCATTCATATAAAACATAGCATTTCAGAAACTTATCATCTCGTATCATCAGAGAATAATTAAAGTTAAACATAACTTTACAGAGTTATTACTCACAGATAATTGGTAGCTATAGCTCCAATTAGATGACAAAGTGGGCAATTCACTTATCTCGAGGCGTGTGACCTACATAACATGATAGATACATACATTGAATTCCCATACTCAAACTAAACATAACTTAATTCATTGCTCTTAGTGTGTTTCTAGCCTTTAATCCTCATTATGGAGTCTTAACATGGCTTAGGAATGCCTAGGATGGAATGAGGATGCAAAAATGTGTTGAAAAAATATTTTCAAAACTTGCTGAAAATAGGGTCCACGCTTGAGCGTGGCTTTTCCCGCTCGAGCGGACATGCAGACAATGAAGCTCCGCTCGAGTGTGACTTCCGTCGCTCGAGCGGACTGCAAACTCTTGAAGAAGTACTGGTTGCATGTTTTTCATGCTCGATGGACGCTCGACCCACGCTCGAGCATGAGACTTAGACTCTCGCTCGAGCGCGGGTTCCCTCGCTCGAGCGGACTGTAAAACACATGAACTTCTGGGCATATGCATTTCACGCTCGAGCGTGACTCTTGACGCTCGAGCGGAAGTGCATGTACTTAGATTGTATGCTCGAACGTGAAGTCCTCTGCTCGAGCGTGGATCAAAAATCTAGAGTTTTCAGATTGATCCTCAAGCACAAAACTCAACCTTTAAAGCTTCAAACTCGATTTTTCTGGGCCAAAATACATGAAGACCCTAAAGCAACATGAAGACCCTAAAGCAACATGAATTAAAGATATTTCAAGAAACCATGGCCCAAAGGCATGCCAATTGTACAAAATTCAACTTGAAACTCAAGAATAACCCATGAACATAACATGCATGCAATTCTTTGAATCAAAGCTCCTCAAACATGATCAAATGTTACAAAACAACATGAAACTCAATGATTTCCCAAAATTGAGGTGAATTCAAGACATGCATGAGGGAATTCTTGAAAATCAACTTTAAAATGCTATGAAACATGCATGCAGCATGATATAATCTATGCTCTCTCATTCTTTTTTTGTCTATCCTAAATTACTCAACTTAATCCTCAAGAATTCATGTCTTAACAACAGAATTACATAATCTAGGTGTTGAATTCATATCCTCAACCTCTCAATGAAGCTCTAATTGGTGAATTCTCTAAGGTCCCACTCCAATCTCCTTGAATTTCCCTAGCAATTCTCCTTTCCTCTTGCTTTTGATTTCAATCCTCCTTCTCTCTCTCTCTCTCTCTCACTTTTTCTCTTTCTTTAGCTCAGATGCTCAAAGGTATATGTAAGCGGATGAGAAGAGGTGAGTGGACTCATAAAAGAAATGGTGTTTAATTGGCTAAAGTCATAGGCAATTAAGTGGGATAATTTAATTTTATTTAATCGTTCCGAAATGAATTTTCAATTGAACCTACTATAAAATCCTAAAAATTCTAATTAACACTAAATCAAATCAATTTCTGTATCGGATGTTGATAAGGCCTTCAATTCGCAAATTGAAACTAAAACATAAGCAGATCTTTCTACGCTAAACAGATAGAGATACATTAATAATGCAATACACATGTTATTAACTCATGATTTCTTCTTAATCGCTTGTTAGGCACACTTAAGCATGAATTAACGTTAATTAAGGGTCGGGGTTGTTACATTCTTACTGGAAGTCCATCCTAGCAATGTCCCTACATACTTCGAGTTTGTCTCTTAAGATCATCTTGGTAAGCATATCGACTGGATTCTTATCTATGTGGATCTTGACCAGTTCTAATAACTGCTTCTCCATCACTTCACGTATCCAATGATATCGAACATCAATGTGTTTCATGCGAGGATGGTACACAGAATTTTTGCTCAGGTCTATGGCACACTGGCTATCATAATGTACCGTGAACTTTCTTTCTTTAGTCTAGTTCTTGAAGAAACCACTTCAACCACAACATCTCTTTCCCAGCTTCCGCTACGGTAATATACTCTGCCTCGGTTGTGGATAAAGCAACACACTTCTGCAGCTTGGACTGCCAAGACACAGCTCCCCCTGCGAAAGTGAACAGAAATCCTGATGTAGATTTTCTACCATCAAGATCGCCTACCATATTTGAATCAGTATAGCCTTCTAAGACTGGTTTAGCTCCTCCAAAGCACAAACACATTTTAGATGTACCCTTAAGGTACCTCAGATTCCATTCGATTGCTTCCCAATGCTCTTTTCCTGGATTGGAAAGAAATCTGTGCACAACTTCAACAGCATGAGCAATATCTGGTTGGGTAAATACCATTGCATACATAAACTCCCTACTGTAAAAGAATAGGGAATTGCCTCTATCTCTTCTCTTTCTTTTGTAGATGAGGGACAAGAACTCTTGCTCAGCTTGAAATGATTAGCCAGTGGAGTACTGACTGGCTTGGCATCTTTCATGTTAAACTTTTCAAGCACCCGTTCAACATACTTCTCTTGTGACAACCACAACTTCTTGGCTTTCCTGTCATGTATAATTTTCATATCCAAAATTTGTTGTGCAGGGCTGTCACGACCCCAACCCGGCCCTATGGGTTTAGCACTGTAACCGGCCAGTAATCCGAGATTACCGAAGGCCTGCAGGACAGTAATACAGTAAAACAGAGTACAGGGCCTGGCGAAGCCAAAACAGTAAATAAACAATGCCCAATGAGCTGCGACAGTCTATATGAAAAGATTTTTCATACATTTATAAGTAAACAGTACAGAACGGTATGCACAATATTTACGATCATTCAGACTAGGGCTCAACCCTAGATAACAGTACGGTAAACATTCAGTCTATACAAAACAGTGAAACAGTAAAAAGGGGAAATGTAAAACACCCTAAGCCCTACACGTTAGGCTCGGAACCTCGCAGTGAGGCACAAAAGGCTGGCTGCAAAAATGGAGTAACCCTGAGCCTCTAGCTTCAAATCCGGTGCCTGAACACCTACCATATATATA
This sequence comes from Camellia sinensis, assembly GCF_004153795.1. NCBI lineage: Eukaryota > Viridiplantae > Streptophyta > Magnoliopsida > Ericales > Theaceae > Camellia > Camellia sinensis. The sequence goes on along the minus strand of NW_021024633.1, from coordinate 485,912 downwards.
TATGAGCAGTGAGCTAAAGCCCAGTGAATAACATAAAGCGTAAAGAGGTTAAGAATGATGTCCTTACAGTAATGAAAACAGTTCACTTCAATCAGTATTTCCGTTGCTCAAGTACAGTAAACAGTCATATGTGGTACATCCATTAGCATAACAGTAACAGTTAGTCTTAAAAGACCGAACAGTAATGATGGCCATCAGTCAGTAAAACAGTAGTGGTTCCAACGAGGGAACCGACAGAGAATTCTGTCACAGTAACAGTAAGCAGTAGGTGCCAAGGATGCCACAATACAGTTCAGAATATAGGACATACATTCATTCAGTTAACAGTAATCAGTTCAGAAAACAGTACAGTTCAGTTGTTCGAAAATAATCATTTGTGAACATATCTTACACATTCGTTACTCACAGAGTTCGGGCTACAGTATGCCTAGAGCGTGGCCTCTCCAGTCAACCAACCCTACACAATTAAACAGATTGAACACACCTAAGCTACACAGCTGGGAAGATAAATAATTTTAACCCCTAATGCCTCGGTGTGTTCTACATCTATATCCTCAACAAGATGTCTACAACTAGGCCTAAGAATGCCTAGAATGAGTATGAGGATGCAAAGATGCACATTTAAAAGCATTTTCAGAAAAACAGAGTTCCGCTCGAGCTCAGGTTTCCCCGCTCGAGCGGTAATCCAACAAAGTACACGCTCGAGCGTAAACTTTTCCCGCTCGAGCGTACTGTAAAAGTACTGGATGGGTGAAATCTCCGCTCGACTCCCGCTCGAGCGTGAGACATGACTCCGCTCGAGCGCCCCAATCCTCCGCTCGAGCGGACTGCAAAACAGTGCAGAGAGATGCTGGAATGCTCGATTCCACGCTCGAGCGCCACTTTCCCCGCTCGAGCGAAGTGCAAAATCTGGGAATTCCAGATTGCACCTCCAAGCTCCAACTCACACTCAAATGG